>VZTV01029700.1:829-12579 GCA_013400875.1 Anhinga rufa
TTCGGGTGGTGAGAAAAATGTTTTGCCTGTTTGAACAACTCACTTTTATTGCACCGTTGCAGTTGCAATAGGATATGAGAACTACTACAGCAGAGAACGAAACAGAAGCAACAGCAGCCCAATCCAGTCTTGTGGGGTGATGAAGAGGTGAGTAGCAAACCTTGGTTCCAAGAATAGGCATATCTCCGTAAGAATGGCAAGGTGTGATGACAGGAAACAGGACCTGGAAAGTTATTACTTCCTTCATTGTAGCAAGAGATAGCTACATATCAGTAAATATAACCTGACAGAAGATGTAAACCTATTAAAACCAGAGTCAGAGTAATTCTGCCATGGCCCAGTGTGAAGAGCGACAGGAGACGAGTTCATAAAACAATTAGTCGGCCAGCAATGGATAGCATTCACTTATTTCCTCTTTCCTAGTGAGTCATGGCACATAGCAACAAAACCACTTTGTTCAAGGGAGGGCAAAGGTGAATCTTGCTGGGAGCGAAGGCTGGGGCGAGCTGTCTTTTTCGGCAATACCTCCTGGCTTACTGCACCGCCCAGCTGAGTGGAACAAAGAGCTGCTCTCTGTATCTAGACCAAAGGAAAAAACACTCAGTGGAATAACTGTGATGATTAGGGAGGCATTTTTCTTTTCCCAATCCCTTTATTCTGGTAAAAGCTGCAACATGGATGCAGTTATATTAGCAGAAGAACATGGTAGATCTATTGGTTTAAATATTTTGTACTAAAATGGCAAATTCACAGCAGGAATGTCATCATAATTAAAGCAGAAGAGCTTTATATTTTGACAAGCCTTATTACATGGCAAAGACAATGAGCAGGCTGTGATCTCCCATTTAAAATGTGATCTGGGCTCGTTAGTGAGCTGATAAGGTTTATACACAATACTTTGTTTTTCAGTCGGAAACCAGATCTTCTATAATAATGAATTCTAATGCTGCATCCTATACAGTTGCAGAAGACAACTGTACTGCCATTTAGAATACAACCATGCTCTGCATGGGCAAGCACCCTAGAGAGGCTCAGCCTGAGGTTTTCAGAAACTGTTCAGTTTGGATGTCCATTTTCCAGAAACACTGAGCATTCACCAGCTGAAAAATCCGGTCCTTTAAATATACCTTAAGCATGCAATGCTATTTCTATCTATGCTTGAGAATCCTAACCTATATTCTCACTTTACTTAGTGTCCAGTACCCAGCTGTGATATAGAGAATAACTAGGGATAGAGTTAAAAAAATTTTTTCATTTAAACTCACAGCTTTTAGGAAGGCTCGCTCTACAGCCTTTGTATTTTAAATTGTATCAGCTTTTTCCTTAAAGACAGAGATGCTAATCTCTTATAAACGACTGATAATTCTCATCACATTAATGTGAAATAATTGGAGTTTTGCACCATGAGCCTTTGGATCAACAACAAAATACTATCTGATGCATTTTATGCACAATTTAGTGATGGCTGATGGTTCAGTGTTCTGTTGCAATTTTTATAGTATATTTTTAACTGAAGAGAAATATATCTACAGCATAAATGAAAGCAGCCAGCCACAGGAAGAGATGACATCTACCCAGTGCTGCAGCAGACAGAGGGAAGGCTGAATCAGACAGCTGAGACAAAGGAATGCTCATACTCAGTCCTGTTCACTCATTTTGTCACTGGCTTCTCTTGGTTCTGCAGATTCTCTGGACTACTGCATGGAAGCAGCAAAAACAACACGGAAAGTGCCACTCCTTCAGCCCCTCCTCTTGGTATGACTCTTCAGGAAATAAGTTTACCAGATGTGTTTGTTTTAGATCACATTGCTAAATCAAGCTTTGACATGGAGCAGAAATGGTACAGCAGATATTCTCACGTTGGCAGTCAAGAGTAAGAGTAGTCAGAAAATGAATTTAGCTTTGATGTGTATTAAGCAAATTTCCCAGTTTAAAGTGCCAAATAATCCATATAATCTTCAAAACCTCTGTCTAGGCAAGGAGGAACCGCACATTCAGAACACCACAGTCTAACTTAGATAATGGTTTTCTCCTAACATAGGATACTCCACCCCTCAAAAGTCTAAGAATACTTAAAGTTTTTAGCAGACCAGATTCGTGCCTTATAAATGCAAATATCCATCTCGTTTCACAGTTACACTGTCTGCTTGTAACCCTCTCAACTAGGCACTTATCAGACGACATTTAAAACATAGTGGTTTGACTACGCAGAAAGTAACAGCTTATGACATTTTTATTGGTTTGATTTAAAACAAAAACATTTTAACTGTGATTCTTGCCTAAAGAAAAGACAAAGCTGGTTTAGAACAGCTTTAGAACATCCCAAATCAATTTCCTTTGTCAGGCCTGCCTGCTTGGGCACCCAGAAACAAAGCTCGGACATCTGACTTGGTGCATTTGGTGCTCAGCAAGGGAGATGCTCCAGTGCTATCAAACCCCAGCTGGACCTGCCAGGCACCAGCTCAGGCTCGGGCACACGTAGAGCAATGCAGTGTTAAGCACTTGAGGGTAGTCACTCCTGAATTTCCTTCGGCTGGGGACAGGAGGGGAGAACATTCCCTGGACAAGACCCTGAGGAATGGCAAACACTCACACATGTTCAGCTTTTTCAACTGCTCCCATGCTTGTCTTTCAAAATCTGAAAAGTCAAGGAGCAAACAGTGCTCCTTAGAGCAGAACAACCATACCAAGGGTTGACTGTGGGAAGGTACAGGCACCCTGGCCGCTCCGTGCGCTGTAGGAGTGCTATCATCCCACTGAGTCGTCATATGTGGGAAACTTCTGCTCGCCTCAACGGCAGGGGAAGCTCCTAGGCAGATTCTGGGAAGGAATAAGAGGTTTCCCTAATTATGGCAAGCTGGATTAAAACAACATCTTCCAAAAAAGTTATGTCAGTGACAAATAGCTATCTGGGAACTACGGAAACTACTGGAAAATGTCTGGTGACCCATCGGCACAATATTTTCCATTTTTCTCAAGGGAAAAAGAAAAACCCTGTGTGACTCACTGAACCACTAGAATTGCATACCATCACTAGCAACCGTTTTAAACCAGTTTAATCGCAGCATTCCCCTCTTTGGACCATTTGGATTGTGCTTTAGCAGGGTAAACATTTTTCCCAACCTGGATGAGGCGAAAGCTAGTTTCTGACCTCCCACAAAGTTCAATGGGTGTATTGTCATCTAATCAGTGGGACACAGTTCTTGTGCGAGACTTTACCTACAGTTCACAGCAGCTTTTCTATACACGTACATCTCCAGACAGAGAGAACAGAAACCCTTGTATTTGTGAACTCTTGCATACGATCCCATGCATTTATAACCAACTGAACTCTTTGTTTCTGTGTGGTTTGGTTGTTTTTTTTCTTCCCCTAACAGAGAAAACAGACGAAGTCTATGCATCCATTTATGTACAACAAGCTGGAATCACATCATCACAGGACTACAGAGTACTTTATGACTACACAGCCCAGGTAACGAAAGGTTTCAAAATAAACATTTCATAGTGTCAGACTTAAAATAGATGATTTGATCCAAACATCTTGAAAATGTTAATTCTGTGAAGGTGTTATCTTCACTTGACAGCCAGGGACACTTAGAAAACTATTGGTCAAGGTGACATGCAGCAGCCAGGAATCCCAACTGCTGGTTCTTGGCACACATCACTAGACCACGCTGCCTCAAGATGAAACAATAACGTGTTTTGCAAGTGATTACACATCAGCATACTCTACCCCTCCTAAATCAGTGCTCCCTCCTTCTGGAGATACAGGATACTGCAAACACAAGGAAAACTATTTTTTAGGGCATGATGGCTACATGTGCAGTATTGTACATTCTGGACTTACATCTCTTGTGAAACATTCTCCGAGGGAAAATGGCTACAGATTCCTCGCATAAGAATATGTGACAGATGCTTACCTAGGAACTCTTCCCCATTTGATCTCCCTTATCATCCGGGGAGTCCTGCTCCAGTTTAATACACTGGCTTCAACTGGAGTGCTCTCCATGCTGAAGAGGATTGAATCCCCCTAGATCACACTGTTTCCCTGTACTTCCATGTTGCAAACTGCAGAATTACAGTGGATGTGGTCCATGTACCAAAGGATTGTTACAAAGAGCAACCTGCACCCTTAACTGGGATACTGAACTCTCACTGGTTTCAGACCTATCTAGGCATAGTACCATTAGTAAAAGGCTATAAATGGACAGGTTATGAATGTTTTCTTATTCAGATGTACTGCAGAATCTCTTGGACTCTTGCTAAACCATTAGCCTCCCCTAATGGGACTTTCACAATTCAATTATGTCAGTTTAAAGGTTCCTTTTATTAACTTTAGATTAGCAGAAGGAACAGCATTCAGGAGGTCGCACTTTACAGTGTGGAGAGACCCTCACACCAAGGGACCTACTATCAATAGCCACCATTGAAGAAATGCTGGCACATGACAAAATCAGATAGCTAGATAAATTATGAAAACAGAGAAAGAACTGGAAAGAAGCGCTTTCTCATAGTTTAAGCAGCATTCTGACACCTACCTTTTATTATATGTTCTTTGTTTTGCTTTGTTTTAAACCTTCTTTTATTATTTGCCTAAAATTTCATCCAAGCACAGCTGAAAGTACCTCACTATTAATGGCCATTTCCCTGAGGAGGCTGCTGGATCCCTTTGTCAGATCCTTACACTTCAGGAGTTGCCTTAAAAACATGACACACAGAGATTTGCCCTGCCGAGAAAAGAGCCTGTTGCTACTTTCAGTATGTTGTATATTGAGGCCTCTCACTTTTTGAGTCTGTTCTTACCTTCTCAGGTACATTAAATTTAGATTTAGCTGATCTATCAAACATAACTGGAAGCCTCTCTCACCCTGTTCTCTATTTTACTACACTGCGGGTAGCAAAGTGGTTTCCTATGGAAAATAGGACAGCACCACTGAATGGACTGATGGCCACCTGAGAGCTCAGCGATAGCTTATTTGCAACTGCTCCATTTGTCTTGGAGATAAAAGTTAGCTACCTCAGGAAGAGTTGCTGTACCTCCACTGGTCACCGCTCTTCTGTATTAAAAGAACCGAGAGACCTATTTAAAGCATGGATTAGTAGAGACGCTGGTTTTATCTCCCTTGGGAATTAAGCTGTGCACTGTTTTATTTAGCAACACCTGCAGACTATGAAAGGGTCATGGTTAGCTGGTTTAGGACAGTCATATTTAACCCTTTCTGGCCTTCCCCAATGATACCACAGTCAAGCTGCTCAGGCGGAGACACCATGGAAACTGGGGAAATTTGAGGATCTTAAGGAAATCACCAGCTCAGTAAGTGCTTAATCCCTCATTGTCTGGTATCTCAGGTTCATTCCCAACCTGAAGGACACTGGCAGACTGTTGATGAAAGGCAGGGTGAAAAAAACCTCACCAGATATGTGCTTGGGCCCACCTGTGCTCTCAGGCTGATCACATTTCCTTTCCCTGTCTTTCAGAACATGGATGAACTGGACATCAGTGAAGGAGACATTGTAGTTGTCATTGAAGAAAATGAGGATGGCTGGTGGACAGCAGAAAGGAATGGGCAGCGAGGCTTTGTGCCAGGGTCTTATCTCAGAAAGCTTTGATGAAAAGAAGCCCCAGTCCTCAGACTTTAAAAATATTCTATTACGAAAACCAAACAGCACACAAGGTCTGCTTCGGCTGACCAAAGGCAACCCATAATACCGTCTTCTACAATTACCAGTCAGGAAATAACCAACTGACCATGCTTTACTCTTCCTTCCTCCTGCCCCATCTCATCACCTCCTGGCCCACACTGTCTACAAAAACTGTCTTTACCTAAGAGAGATTAGGACTTGTGTTTCTTGCCACAGTTCTTCCTACCCTCAGCACACTGTGCTGCCATCAGTGTCGCAAAGCTTGGTGAATCTGGGAGGAAAATTCTGCCCAGAACTTAACTGCACTGAAGGAAAAAGATCAAGGAAGCAAGTGCTATTTCTCCAGGATGGAGGACCACCTCCAGCCAGCCCGTGAGCCACCCTCACGGTCACAGCAGCCATGTTCTCTGCAATGGATCCCCTCCTGTCATTGCACAGGGCATGCAAGCATTTTTGACAATGGGGTGGGAGGCACACTAGGAAAGCACATAGCTTTGATGTTGCAGGGTCTCACCTGCACAAAGCAAGGAAGAAGCTTTCTTAAGTTCCTTTTATTGGCCCCCTTTCAAGCTCCCTTTACAGCATGTAGGTAACCAGGGAGAAAGGTAGGGAACTCTCCAATGTTCTTTATCTTTTTACAAATGAAAATATGAAAAATAATGAATGCAGCTAGAGAGGAGCACCTGAAGGACCGAGACACATCATAGTAAGAAAACATAAGGCACTCCCCATCATGGCCATCTACTAATACAATGAAATCCATGCTATTCAACAAGGCCAAGTGCAAGGTCCTGCACCTGGGTTGGGATAACCCCCAGTATCAATATAGGCTGGGGGATGAAGAGATTGAGAGCAGCCCTGCAGAGAAGGACTTGGGGGTACTGGTGAGCGAAAAGCTGGGCATGAGCCCCCCTGCAGCGCCGCGTCCAGCTCTGGAGCCCCCAGCACAGACAGTACATGGACCTGCTGGAGCGGGGCCAGAGGAGGCCACAGGGGCTGGAGCACCTCTGCTATGGAGACAGGCTGAGAGAGCTGGGGTTGTTCAGCCTGGAGAAGAGAAGGCTGCGGGGAGACCTTATTGCGGCCTTCCAGTGCTTAAAGGGGGACTGTAGGAAAGATGAGGGCAACCTCTTTAGCAAGGCCTGTTGTGACAGGACAAGGGGTAACGGTTTTAAACTAAAGGAGGGCAGATTTAGACTGGATATAAAGAAGACATTTTTTACACTGAGGGTGGTGAGACCCTGGCCCAGGTTGCCCAGAGAGGTGGTCGATGCCCCATCCCTGGAGACATCCAAGGTCAGGTTGGACGGGGCTCTGAGCAACCTGGGCTAGGTGAAGCTGTCCCTGCTCACTGCAGGGGGGTTGGACTAGATGGCCTCTAAAGGTCCTTTCCAACCTAAACCATTCTGTGATTCTATGGTTCTATGATTCTATCCATGGCTCTGCTTTGCACTGGATTCTGGGGCAGCAAAGTAAGGACAGATGAGCCCAAGGCTTGCTTTTGCCTTGGATGGATGGTTTCCCTGACACCTCCCTGGGATTTTTCATGTTTAAAAAAAAAACCACCAAAGACAACAAATAAGCAAAGCCTCCAGCAGGGCTGCACTGCCCTGATCCCCCTCCTCTAAGCACCAGAGAGAAGTGCCAATTACCTCCTCATGCAGTCTGCATACCCCTGTTGTCAGTGCATTCTCCTTTCAACTCCTCTGTCCACCTGGCTGATCCTCTCATTCTCTTCTGCCCACAGGCTTTTCTGCCTGTGACTGCCATCCACAGCGTTTGCACCTCTGGGATTGCTGGCATAGATGGGTCCTGGTACCTTTCCAGCCACTTTTAACGTGCCTGTTCTTTAACAAACCCTCTTCAGAGAAGTTGCACTGGGCAGGTTCACTGTATTTCACAGATTTCAGCTCTATTAGCCTTTCTAGTTTAGTATTTAAAAACATTTCCAATTGCCGCTGTACTTACCAAGTACAATCGATAGATCCTTTCTGCCACTCCTCACTTTTCAGTATTTTGAGATGGTTAAAAAAAAATAAAAATCGGTGATTTAATCTGAAGCAGAGCACGCTATTTCTGGGGGCAGAATGACCTTGTTTGCCAAGGTTTCAGGTCTTAAAACTGAACCAAGTCAATGAAAATGAATTAAACTACTATCCAGAAGGCACAGATCAGGGAGGAACTGTTAGCTAAGACACAGCAGAAAAGACAAAGAGAAATCGAGACAGAAGAAAAAGCCATAATGGCCAATGCAGTTATTCCTTAAATGAAACAGAATGAAGGTCAGAGGCACTTGCAGTACCTTTTTCTAATTTCTTCCTTCAAGAACGGCACAAAACTTGCTGCAGGCCCTTTTTCTTTAGTTCCCTGCAGCCCTTTGCACAGGCATACTTGTCCTTCCCACACTTCCCCAAGTTATTATGCAGGACATCTGCATCACTGCTGAAGGGCTCTTAGTACCACACATTAGCACAGGCTCAGAGGAACTGCAGGAACTTGAATGTCATTTAAGGCACTAGCTTATATGAACAGCAGTGCTCGGTCAGGCTGAAGATGTTAATGACAGATTTCTGTGACAACATCTGAATTGAACAGTGACAGAAAGATGGTCCACAATAGCCTTCAACTATGCCACCGCACTGTGAATGGTAGCTGTCAGAGACAACTACAACATCGCTCCTTATGTACAGCATGAGAGGAAACATGAAGTATGAGAGATTTAATATATTTGTTTCTTGAACACTCGGCCTTCCACAAAGAGAACTGTAATAAACCAACAAATACTTAAATAAATGTAGGTAGATATTTTGCAGATTATCTTAATTAAAGAGAAAAAATAAACGATTGAGATGCATCGCCTCTAATTATGTGTTACACATGGATTTTGCTAAGACTCCTCGCTTCTCTGGGGGCCCAGACAGACTCACACAAGACGCTACAGTCCCCAGTCCTGGTTACCCTGAAATCCTGTTACAGATCATCTTTGCTTACACGTACTGCATGGTCTACATCACTGACAGACAGCTAGTGGAATGGTGACTACTGTTTCTACCCCATCAAATAATTTTATGGTTTCGCTGTTAAACACAGGAAACTGGTTTCATTTCTACCTATCTCCTCCTCTGTCAAGTAAATACTCTTTTAAGTGCAAGAGGCTGTAGATATTTCAAAATCTACCTGGCATCATAGCATTTGGGTACCACACATTAACTACAAACTGCTCAGGAAATGAAAAAGCAGCAGCAATGTTTCCTCATGATTCCTCTGCTTTACATGGACGAATTTGATAAGTAGTACTGCGCCACATCTAGGCAGTTTGCCCTATCAGTGTGGCAGCACTTTTCAGAAATAGAACAGAGATATAAAGAAATACCCACAGCCTCTGACTACATCCACATTTTAGGTGTCATCCACCCTCTGTCAGTAGGAAAAGCAGGAGGGTCAAATGTAGGTTACTGCCTTAATAATATTGCTTTAATAACAATGTTTCCTCTCCAGTTTGGTAACAGATGGGTATTCAAGTAATCATTTATTTTTCAGGTAAGATAGGAAACTGAAATGGGCCCTTTCCAGTGGGAGGCTTTCTTAAGCTAAACTCCAACTTCTTTGATTGAAATTCTTTTTGGACAAATACTTCTGATAAGCCTCCACTTTCATTTTGACCACCATTTTTTGGCAAGGAGGTGCCAAGCAACATGCAAGGACAAAACAACAGTGGAAAACAAAGTAGCGTGTGTGTCAAGTTAACTCCTATTTCATAGCACACTCACAATAAGCAGACTACCTCTTCACCGATGCTACTAGCGGTCTGGCTCTGGCTAGGATCACACACAAGAAGCTCTTCCCAGAGAGCAAGGAACATGCTTTCGCCAGCTGCTCTGCACGGGGGGAACCTAATTACCTACCTATAGCCTGTGGCTAGTATGTATATACAGACAAACTAATTAAAGAGAAGTTACAATAAAGTTACTCAGCTGTTTTTGACTTAGCACTGCAGGACTTCAGTTTGCACAACAGTCAACAAGTATTTCATGCTGAACAATTTCAGACCTGTAACTGTTAACTCCAGAAATTTCAACTAGGCCAGAAGAAACAGGCATCATCCATCCATTAAATATGAGTGGCAAAGAAGATCGGGAGTCATTTCCCTCACAAACCACAACAGAATAGGAAGGGACTGAGGTTGAAACCTGCTGCTCTTCCAGATGGATTTTGGATTTCAGGAACATGGCCATGAGATTGCTATGAAAAAGTGTAGTGGTAATCTGTGCTGTTATTCCTTTAACCGCAACAAGAATTCAAAGGTTGGAAGTAGGCAATCTAGTCCAACAGCACCCTTAAACCAGGCTCTGATATGCACATTATTCTATTTTACAATGTTATTATTACGGAGAAGAACAGGAAAATCTGCTTAAAAATAACATTTAACCAACGACAACCATACGTAATTAGGAAATGTCTACAAGAGCAGTGTGAGGCCCATCTCCACACAGAACAGATTTCAGCTGCTGCATATGGCATTAAGAGCCCCACAAGCAAGCAGTAAAACTTGGTCAAACAATGTAGTGTCAGACTAAAAACAGAGACATCCAGGTGACCCAGCTCTAGGACAGCCAACACAGTGCTTAACCACAAAGAAAAGACCTCCTGCTAAGCTCACAGGTCCATTGCTACAGATGGCTACCTTCTAGCATTTTTTACAACTAGTCAGCTGAAAGGAAGAAATCAACCCCTTTACAGCTGAGCAGTCAGCAACAGCAGGAGCACAGCGGCTGTTCAAGGTTTGAACTGTTTGCCACCTCCTTGAGAACCATGGCTTGAGCTCTGTATTATGAATAACCCCAGTATACTTCAGCCAAAGTGTTGACAGATCATATACATAAGGCATAAACAGCAGCAACCGTTACCTGGGATTCCTTCTCGTCTTGCTTCTTCAAGAGGTGCGTTTGAGGTCTGAGTCTCCTTCCCAGAGGTAATTTTCTAGGCAAAGACTCCCGATTGCAGCTCCAACCTCACTGATTACTGAATGCAGTTTAAATGGAAGCACATGGATGCCAAGAGAAGATTCATTACAAGCCAGGCATCAGGTGGTGTCTAATAGGAGCCTGGTTGGACATTAAGAAACATCTAACCTAAGCACTGGTGGATAACTAATACGCTTTCTTCTCTGGTACTATGTAACCTCTTGGCTGAATCATTGCTAGCTGGCTTAACTGTGCAGGCTTAGAGAACCCAGGGGACTCTACATCAGTACTATACACAGTCTGCTGCACTGAAAGGTCGCCGTTATCCTTCAGTATGACTGGCAACAACTCTGCACAATGTAGGACTCTAAAGGCCTGAAAAGCAGCCTCTGCTGCTCAATACCATCTCTTTTCCCTTGCTTTGCTGTTCTCCAGCTTGCAGGGCTGGGGCATCAAAAGCAAGGGCAGTTACTAGCCACGTGGCTACGAATACTTCACAAGTCCTCAAATAGAAACTACACTCATTGCTGGTGAGCAAGGAGAGCAGGAAGGCGCCCTTAGCTTGGCCTTCACCCTGAGGTCAATGTCTCCTTGCTGCTGTGGGGTCATGGACACAACCAAGCGGCCAAGCCCCTAAAGTAAAACAGAGCTGGCTGCTACAAAACAAAACTAAAAATAGCGTTAGGGTCAGCCACTACAATCCACCAGCAGCATTCACCAGCTTCCCAAGCTATCGACAGCACAAATCACAGGTGGTTTTGTAGTGCAGCTGTGATGTGTTGGGCATGCTCACTGTAGCTGAGGCTAAAGGAGAGGGAATAGCTGGGGTTTTGCTCCCACACGGAACGTGCCAGTACTACAAGTTATAGCTGNTGATACTAGGTCACATCAGGCTTCTGGAAAGTAAATGGCTGCTAGGGGCCTGCAGGGGCTGATGGACTGGTTTTTGTAGGGGAAAGGACGCTTCTGTGGAGTAACTAGACTGTGGAAGAAGAAGAGGGATTAGTGTCCTGCCTCTGACTAGGTTATTAACAAAATGATAATGCCCCATCTACTTAAAGAAAGCAGAGAGGCAAAGAACTTTTAGTCAAACTGTTAGCCATTATCTATGCTTTGTTAGCAATTATCTAATTTCAGCAGCCG
>VZTV01029723.1:1896-13053 GCA_013400875.1 Anhinga rufa
CACCTCAGAATAATGGGTGTGGAATTCTTTTCATACCCATTTTATAGATCTGGGCAAGGAACCAGCTACCAAGGAGTTAAAGACATCGCTTCTGCAGCATGTACTGTACATCTGAACTCGATTAAACTTTTTTCTCAGATAAACAAGATTTCTAGAAGTAACTTCAGTGTTTATATGAAACTTAGGTTGTGCTTTGAGAGTTTTGTAATTATATTTTGTTAATAATGGGTCTAGATTTAAAAATAAGAAGTTGTGATCAGTGATAGTGCTTTGAAGGCCTGCTGGTTATAGCCCTTAATGTCAAGGAGAGGGGGTTAAAAAAAAGGAATTATTTTAGAACTGTAATTGTCATGTCTCATTCAGGTTGAAGCTTTTTAGAGCTAGGTAATTCACTGAGTGGTTGAAACATTTCTTTTGGGGAATAGAGGGAAAAATTATGTTTACTTATAAAGACAAGGGAAGATGGCTTTTGCAGTGAAGCAGCTTCTCTGAAGGGATGCTAACTCTAGACTCACTCATGGGAGTATTTTCAGTTTTATTTTCAGATTATGTGTGTCTCTGTCTTCTCTTTTCTAGATCCAAATCAGTATAGCTGGGGAGAGAATTATGCTGGGAGTTCTGGTCTTATGAGCACATCCCCTGATGTTTACCTTATGCAGAGAACAAGGAGTGGTACAGTATGTGGTTGTCTTTTCTAGAACTAAGTGCCTTCTCTTAGAAGAATCTCTTAGATTTGAAAATAGATGATTATTCTCAAGTTAGTTGCTTCTGAGACTCCTGCTTACCAAAAGAAGTGACTAATATGGTGTCTTGTATCACGTGTGATGTTGTCTTGTGTCTGGTGTGATGGTTCGATGTAACGTCTCGTAACAACAGATTGTGGCTGCTACTTTGTCTTATTCTCCTTCACCAAAGCGGGGCGGGGGGGAACATTCATCTCTTACCCTTTCTCTGAAGTAGCTGGATTTTGCTACAGCTGAAATGTTGCGCTTCAGAATTTTGAATCTGATGTCCCACTGTCTTTAAGCAGCGCTTATTTACTTCCTATGAGAAGAGAAATATATAATTGGACAGAAGAGCATGAGCCCAGTCATCTCTTAAATACCCTGACAATACAGTAATTCCGATTTCACAGTGAAACTGGCATACAGTAAGCAATCAGACAATACATTAAGGTTCTTGAAATATTCCGATACTGCATCTACTGAAGTGCTTTTGAAAAGAAGCTAGGATAGTGGAGCTCATTGTGTTTTACTGTCTTTCACCGGTTTGCATGTCAGTGTTTTTCATGTCAGATTTTTTTTTTAATTTCCTCCACCGTTGATTTACCTCCTCCGAGCTGTCAGGCATTAGTTTCCTATACCCGCTGTAGGGTGCGGGGCGGGAGGAGAGGTCTTGGCCTCGGCGAGCTGTTTTCGGTTGGTTGCTAGGCTTTTTTAGGCCGGAAGATGAGGCGCACAACTCTTACTGAATGGTTTCCCAGACCAAGCCTTAATATAAGTCCGCTGTGAGCTGCGGATGATGGATTTTGTGGGCTGTCCTATATAGTAAAAATATATCTAATTTTAAGCTCTGCCATAACTGAAATTATTGTAATGAAATTGTGGATTACAAGTATGACCAAAAAAATAACATGATCCTTCTTAATCATAAAATATATGACAGATTTTAAAAAGTACTTATGCAGATGTAACGATCTGTTGTTTGTCAGCCCTTTAATCTGCAAAACGCTTGGGTTTTTTCATGCTGGCAGTGGTACGGGAGCCTCAAACCAGCTGTAACGAACTGTCCACAGTCGCTCCATTTTGAATTCCCCTGTTGCCTGGCACGCACTTCGTTCGCATGAAGTGAAATCCCTTTGCAACAATCGTAGTTCAGAAATGTCCACTTTTCAGCAGTGAAATTAATACTGAAGACAACCTTCCTATAGCAACCACTTTAGTTGATGTACGTTGTGAGCTTTCATCTTTACTTAGTCTGAACATTTCTAGGCCGTGCAGTGTTTGCAAATGCAATGCCGTTAGAGAGTTGTATAAAATAAAGATAAATGTGCACAGGTTGTTTTAGACGCAAGTAATAAGGCACACTTTATGTTCAGAGCTGTGGAACTACACGTATTTCACATAAATTTTACCTCTATCCTTAGAAATCTGGTCCCAAGCATTGTTTTCACAAGGTGTAAAGAGTTTTGGAGATTTGATCAGGTTTGTAAAAGGAAGTTGTAAAGCAGCATAGCAATATTCCTTTACAAATAAGCCTGTGCTCAGCTCTTTGTGCTCCTGTCTTTGAACCTGATAGCCCAGCAGACTTAACAGTACTGGGGAGGAAGGGAAGGAAGCTAATCAAACAGAGGGCCTATAGTAAGTTTTCACCATGAAACTTGATAATCTCTGCCTAGAGGGTGGGCACAGATAAATAATCCAGGCAGGAGAGTGGATTATTTATGATGGCATATGCTCTTAATATAGTTGTCTGCAAATTTGTCAGTCTTGACTGTGGATGGACTTCTGTAGCCCTTGTACTAGTTTAATTTGTTATGAATCGATTTCTGCGTCAGTTCTAATAAATATCTTTCATTTTTCACCTAGTTTGACATGCTTGAAATGGATAGGTTGGAGAGACCGCTTGTTAACCTGCCACTGCTGGAAGACCCATCAACCTATATTCCAGACACTGTTGACCTCACAGATGATGCCATGGCCAGGAAATACTGGCTCACCTGCTTTGAGGAGGCACTGGACGGGGTAAGTGTCACAAAACAGTCGCATGTGTAAATGATGCAAACATTTGGCAAATGACTCTCCTGTGGACTAACATGTTTGCCCTGCAAAACATACCTGCTGTGTCAGACCTATTGTGTGTAAGTCCGGTTCCTCGTTCCCCTGTTAACAGAGGCATCTGACTCTGTCCCAGGCTCCTGAAGAAGTGCTTGATACCTTCAACGGCAGAAGTATTCTTCTCCTGTGGTGCCTTTTTGGTTTTTTTAAGGTGTTTTCAAAGCACCTTCTCTCTGAAATGGCACTTACCACCTCTTTTTACAGAGCTGGATATACAATCAAAGGCCAAAAAGGCAAAGGCCAAAGATGCTTGCGTTGTTCTCACTCTTGGGAGCAGTCCTACTGACTTACAGCTACTTTTGCGTTCAAAGAGCACTATTTAATCAGACATGAGTTTTTTTTTCTGCACTGTGAAACTGATTCAGTCGGTGCACGCCAGTACTTAAGAGCTACGTATACTTGGTAAGCAAATCCTAATCAGAAACGTCCCGAGTGCGTGTCAGGAGGAGAAGGGCTGGGAAGAACACAGGGGCAACACATTGACTTGACCTTACTGTAGTAAAGGCAAAAGGAACGCAGGGGGTTGAAGTGGACAGTTTAATTTCTGTTTCTCCTTTCGTGTGTGTGTGTGCGAGCGCGCACTTGTGTGTTTGTTATTTTTTTCCCCCTCCTGTAAGTAGTTAGAACTTGTGTTTCATTTCTGAAAGTACAGTCTTGAAAATAAGCTTTAAATCTTCTGGTAAGAAAGGAGGTATTTAAAATTATTCTTTGGTGATTGGAGTAAAGGAAAGTTGGAAGATACGGTGTGGGAGGGACTAGAGCGCGTGCAGGCGCTGAACAGGATGGCAGATGGAGGGGCTGTTTTTCAGACTGCACTTCAGATCAGTTACATGGAGGAAGAATTCACTTGGTAACTTCAGTCTTGCCTCATTTCTCTACCAGGTAGCGAAGCGTGCTGCAGCCAGTCAGCCAGACTCTATTGATGCAGTGGAGAGAGCTGAAAAGTTCCGACAGAAATACTGGAATAAGCTCCAGACGCTCAGGCAGCAGCCTTTGTAAGTGTCTTCATTTTCCCTTTCTCATCACTTGCTGCTTCTGTTGAGCAGAGCAAATGAAAAGCAAAATGAAAGCCTATTAGGTTATGAAGCAGAGCAAACTGAAAGCTATAGCAAGGTGATGTGCCGAACGCCAGGTCCTCTGCACGGAACTTTTGGATCTCGTATATTGGAATTTAATAGCAAATTTATTATTAAAAATTGTTACATGGTTATTAAAAGTGGTATCATGTTAATTTAAGTATCTAGCTTTGCTCTGAACATTTTTCCTCTCTCTATTTAAATAAACTGTAGTAGATTTACCACGTAGAGGCAGTGTTTAGCACACGTGGCATGTAAAGACTTGTAACTTAAGTGCTTGTGTGACGTGCTGTGACTTATGGAGGAAGCAGAGGAGAAAATAACTTTTTTCTGTTTGAAGTAGTTGATCTTGTGGTGGACTTGGCCGGGCTGGGTTAACGGTTGGACTTGATGATCTTAAAGGTCTTTTCCAACCTAAACGATTCTATGATTCTATCTCTTTTTTCCCCCCCCTTCTCCCTTTTTAAAGTGCATATGGTACCTTAACAGTTAGAAGTCTTTTGGACACAAGGGAACACTGTTTAAACGAGTTCAATTTTCCGGATCCCTATTCAAAGGTAAGTTGTTCTTGCTTTACAGGGCGGACAACATGTAAGTTCAAGACACTTTTTCATGCTCTGAAGCTTTGTATAAGTAACGGCTTATGGGGGAGAGAGGAGTAACTGGCTGCCTTGCAGCAGTTTGAACTGGTGGCTGGTGGTTGTCACCGAGAGGAACAGCAACGGGTACTGGGATATAAAGCCTTTGACCTCTAACGTGCTCACAGTGAGGAGAGTGCTAACCAAAAACGCCACCAGCGTCAGCCGCCTGATAGGCCTGAGAGGCGAATCGGTGGCGTCAGTGCTGTTCCCGAGGAGCGCGTGGTGTCTGTCGTCAGATGCTGTTGTAACTCGCTCCTTCAGCGAGGAGGCGTTTCCTTCAGTTCACAACTGAGGAAGCTGCACGGAGAAGCCTGCGCTTCTGATTAAGGAGCGCCTCGCAAGCGACCCGAGAATTTCCGTTCCGAGGACAGTCAGCTTATTTCCCTCTATACCGAGGCCACTGCTGGCAGACTGCAGGAATTTTTCCATTTTTTTCTTCTCATTCTCATAATTCTCTTCATGGTGCGGAAACCATTTTCAAATATAAAGCTACGTGTGGCTACACGAGTACTTTCCAATAAATATGTAAACGGCAGACAGTTGTAAAAGACGCTTGGCATTGCTGTTTGGAGAGCAGTTAACAATCTCAGCAGCTCCATGCAAAAGCCACCAATGCTCCGAACCGACATTTCTGTGTTCCTTTAACTACCTTCAAGCGTGTTTTCTTCTCACCCCCACCCCGCAAAGGAAAGGAAAGGGTGTGCGTTCATAAACAGGCAGTCATCCTCCCCCACCTCATCATGTCCAAAAAAGGCCTGAAAAGAACCGCAAACCTTCGCACATTCCCTCGCTTGCTGAGGCAGTCTGTCCTTAAACCAAGCCCTGCTGCTTTCCTGCAGACCGTCTCTGGTTTAATTTACTGCTGTGCTGTAAAAGGATCCTTGATTACTTTTGTAATTTCTGAGCTACTCAGCAGCGCTGGGTTGCGGTGTGTACCACCGCATAACCTCTAGCTCTTCAGAATACTTGTTGCCATCGTGCAGCTGTTTACTCTCTATTTTATTCTGTCACAAATACGGTTGGGGGAGGAGAGGGCACGTGAAAGCAGTATTTATCAGAAACAGCTTTCTGTAGGCCTGATCCTCACCACCCGTCTGTGCGGACATACGGGTAACAGCAGCGCCAGTGCCTGGTTAGAGACTTTGTTCTGACTGTTGAGCTATATTTCTACGAAGTACGTAGAAGGTTCTCCCTAGCTGCAAGGTCAGGTGTTACAGTCGCTCTAAGAAAGAGGTGAAAAACACGTGAGGTGGCTTTTACTTACATTTGCGTTTTGGCAATTCAGACGAGATACTGCCAAGAAAAGGTCTTGATGTAAAGATGGAACCCGGTAGCGCTTTTAAATTTTTTAAGCTAACTGGCTGTGTAACGCTGATCTCACTGGAGGCAGAAGCAGAGGACAAAACTCGAGAGCTTCTAAGCATGCGGGATGATGCAACTCTTGTTGCAAAAAGTCAAACCAATCTTCTCCAGTTTCTGTAGAACTGGCAGCGGTAAGCCTTCTCACGGGAACTACCTGGGTTTGCTGGGTCCTGTTACTGCTGAAGTGTTTTGTGCGCGTCCACGCTCCCGCTCCCCAGTCTGCTCAAGGTCTGTTGCACCTCTGACGTACTAGAAAAAGTAACTCTCGGGCTACAGATGATATCCTAGCACTAACGAAGCTTTTTATTAGAATCCCAGGAAACTTTTTTCTTGTTGATACTAAGCATGCTGATAACAGTAACTTGTTGGTCCATTAGAGGCCATGAACGTAGAGGAGAATGCTTGAACGTGGTCTGGGGACTGAGACAACCAGTGATGGGTAAGAAATTTTTGTCTATAAATCCAATGTTTCATGTCTTTCTTACAGGTAAAGCAGAAAGAAAATGGCATAGCCTTAAAATGTTTTCAAAGCGTAATCGAATCTTTGGATTCATTAGGCTGGGAGGAGAGGCAGTTTGCTCTGGTGAAAGGACTTCTTGCGGGGAATGTCTTTGACTGGGGAGCAAAAGCAGTCTCAGAGTAGGTGTTAAATATTTTAAAAGCACCCTTTTAAGATACGGAATATCCGATTGTTCTTTTTTTTTTTTGTAAAAAAAATGAAGTGCACCAATCTAACTTGAATTGTAGTTTGTATTTCACCTTTATCAAACGTCGGTTGTTCATTTACAAGCATTGCTGTGGTGCGGGAAAGTTTGCGCTTCCACCCTTTAAACGTGGCAGTCACTGGGTCACTGTGAATGTGTGAATTACGTGGTAGAGCCTTTCCTGCTCCAGCCCGGCTGCGTTGCTCGTAGCACTGTTACTAGCACGGCTTTTGGCCGTGCTGTACTACGCTCCTGGAATAGAAACCGTGCTACTTTTCTGCAGCCTCCCGCTGTCCTGACGCCGCAGTATACGTTCGGCGGGCTGTAAGTTAGGTTGGGTGGTCTCTTTGGATGACTAAACGCTAACTGGTTTTGATCAACAAACATTCCTATTACTCTTTGGAGAGCTCTTTTTCCTTCTATCCTGTCGGCAGCCATGAATTCATTTGAGGATATTAATGCCAACGGCCTTGAAAAACTTTATTTTTCAAATTTAGAGCTTTCTTTTTGTGGGACTGATAATACAGCTCCACGAGCATGGGGAGGGGCACCGTTTTACAGCTGACATTCAGCGCTTCCCTTCCCTTTCGGCATCTCTGAGGAGCCTTCCCCTCTGATTAAATCCAGGGAGGTCCATTAGAAACAAGGTGGATCAAGGCTACGTGGGTGTTCTTAGTCCTGCGTTACTTCTGACGCTGCCGCACCAGAAACGTGAACAGACGCCGGTTAGAGCAGTCAGCCTGCACGCCACTCGCGCTAGCGTAGCCCTCCTCCTCTTTAAGGAAGGAGCCACGAGATGCAGACTGAGTTAAATGTCACTTAGTACTAGATTTAAGGAACCTCAGGAGACTTGCCTGGCAAGCGTTGCCCTCGCGGTGCAATACGTTAACTGACAGCTGAGGATCTAGCCGTCTCGTTATGTAAATCCTCACCACCCACAAGGGTCCAGGCTACTTCACATGCGGCCAATAGCAGCAGCCTTTAAAACCTGTATCTGGTTATTTCGATTCCTTTTTCTCCCACCCAGGTACAACTTTAAAAAAAAACTTCTGTAGCCCAATCTTCAGATGAGACTTTGTAAAACACTGCTTTACAGGCAGGTATTTTAGATCAGGGCTACATTTTTTGGTGGCCTGCAGACCAAAAGATATCTTTTTTGCCTGTGGTCTAGTGCCTGCAAACACCTGTATATTGCTGAAGCCCGTTTCTTTTAGCGTAAGAACTCTAATTTAAGGGACATCCAAGCCTTTTGTTTTTAACATAAGCGCAAAATATCCGTTTCCCAGTCGTTGGAGCTATCCACGCTCCCCCTTATAACCAACGCAGTAAAGAAATGTTTGAATTATAGTTGTGTGAGGTGAAGTTGCTTAACTGCGTACCCTTTATTTCTCTTCTGATACAGTGTTCTGGAATCTGAGCCACAGTTTGGATTTGAAGAAGCCAAGTCAAAGCTACAAGGTATAGGGAGATCTGTGGTGGTGGTTGGAACTGGACGTTGTGTTAATATGAGAGTAGAGCGTGAGCGCGTTTGTTGTGGCCGTTCTGCTGCCCCCGTGACAGGCAATCATTCCTGCTCGCTAGGGTTAGCTGAAATACAGGCCACAGAGTGTCGGTGGAATGTTCCTGTCTGTGTTCCAAAGGCACTGAAATCCGAAAGCCTCTCTCCTTGAGCAGAAGCCTTAGCTGCACAGATATTCAGACTGTCTTGCCCACGCTATTTTTGTGACGGTTCTAGTCCTGTCAAGGAGAGTGTGTCCTGGGGCGTACACCACCTAGGATGAGTTGCTCTGATAGCCAGCTTGCATGATTCCATTGCTTTCTTATGAAAATTCATTTCAAGACAGCTGTAACTGAGCTATTCCCATGATCAAGAGCTCAGGAACTCTTTGAACCTACACGTTTAACATTGAAAACCTGAGCTCGAGTGCTTTAATGCTGAAGCGCCTGTAGAGACACCTCCTGCTTTTCGTAACGTACAGAATTACTGTTTGCCGCGAAGAAACGCTAACACGATTTTGTCTGTGATACAGAACGTCCCTGGCTAGAAGATTCCTACAGTCAGTGGCTAGAGCGTCTGAAGGTATGACTCCGCGACTGTTACTAACCATTGAGTAATTAAATACATAAATCATAAAATCACCTTATTAATCTTTTAAACGGATTTAAAAGAAATCTAGTCAGACAACTCAAAAGAAATTCTGATAACACAACACCAGTAATTCAGCAGCCGCACCATAAAGAAAGGAATAAAAGGAATTAGTCTCGACACTTCATTACTTACCAAGCTTCTTAGCTGAGTTCCTTCAGAAACCGCAGCGCTCAGAACCTGCTTTCAGAGCTGCTCCAAAGTAGCCGTGTTGCGTCCCTCCTTTATCGGGGCCTCTATTTCTGTACGACGAGACCCATCATCTTCAGAACTTGCATCCAAATGTAATGCTTAGATTGTTCCTCCATCTCAAGTAGCCAGTCGAAAAATGGCATTGATTTAGGAGCTTGCTGCAAGTAATTAACCTGCCAATTAGCAAAGCTCTTTTTGCCTCATGTGATCTCTATTACTATGTAATCAAGGTTAATTGAAAAGCTTTGGGGTTTTTATGTAAATCTCTATGTTGGAAATGGTAGCCAAAAGGTTTGGTGTGAGTAGACTATTGCAAATCGCTCTGTGTTACCTCTTAAAAC
Organism: Anhinga rufa; assembly: GCA_013400875.1. NCBI lineage: Eukaryota > Metazoa > Chordata > Aves > Suliformes > Anhingidae > Anhinga > Anhinga rufa. Next base: position 11,196 of record VZTV01029723.1, read on the forward strand.
AAAAGCATTGGCTAATCGTACGCAACAGTGATAATTAAGGAGTCGGTGCTGTCCTGACAATTTCTTATCAGGAATTAAGCATTGTTCACTATGAAAAATTCTTCTACTGGTATGAACTGGAGTGAACTACATTTCATAACATCAGATTTAGCGCAAATTAAAAGGTTAATGGAGAATAGGAAATATCTTTTCATTTTAGGATGTCACTGCCCCCAGCAGCCCATCCTGCCCTTTCCTGGCAGAAGGGAATCCTGTTCACCCTACAGCATGCTAGCTTAAAACAGCCACCAAGGTAGGTTTACCCTGATAACCAACGCGTTCATGGAGGCAGCTGCTCCTCTGTTAGAGATGGGTGTTCTCTGGCTGCGTGGCACAACAAACCGCTCGCCATCGTCTAGTCTCCCAGCAGGAGGAGTACCGGCCCAACTGCCCACTGCGCAGAAGGCTCTGAGGGACGGTCCTGGTCAGAGCCGCTGAGCGAGGCACGGCTGCAATCGGCAGGTTTAGGTTTTATTAAGGGAGCTTGAAAGACGGCTCTCAAACAAAGTAAAGTAAAGTAAAGTAAAGGCTGTTTTAAATAACCGTGCAAAGACAACGTTAGGGAAACCCGTTTCTCCTAAGGTCGAGGGTAGGTGCCGTTCTGATGAGTTACGCTGCTACTAGATAACCAAAAATGCCAATCGTGTAAAGCGTGGGGTCTCAAAGTGAGTAGTTCTAAATAACACAGACTATTCGCCGAAATGATTTGTGAACTCAATCCTGAATACATTGGTTTTCTCTTACAGGAGGGTCCTCCTCATAAATGTGCCTTAATTTTCGCAGATAACAGTGGAATAGACATAATTTTAGGAGTCTTCCCTTTTGTCAGAGAGCTCCTTTCTAGAGGGACAGAGGTAAGTGGTGTTCGGCGTGAATTCACTGTCCCGGAGCTTCAGTCACTGGTGAAAGGCTTCTTAACTCCCTGCCAGGCGTGCACTTCACCAGACTGGCTCCTAATGTCGAAACTGGGAATAATCCAGATCCCTGGAACTCCCAAGTCTAACTTGAAGTAGACGGTGGAAGGTAGCAGAGCAAAGGGGGCCTCTGCCAGACCTGAGCTTGCTGGACAAGGCTCTAAACCGCCGAAAGAGCTGGTTAACCGAGGGAAGAGGAGGGGTGGGCCCCCAGCCTTTCCCTTCGCATTCCCTCTTTTGTAAAACAAGTCGGGCAATGGTGATTTTTAAACAAAGAAGTGGCTCTGACACCATCTGTGGACTGCATTAATCGGTGACCTCTCCCGACATCTTCACCTCAGGTTATATTGGCTTGTAACTCTGGCCCTGCCCTAAATGATGTCACCTACAGCGAATCCCTGATCGTTACTGAACGGATAGCAGCAATGGATCCAGTTATTCAGTAAGCATATAACCAGTCGTCATGACGTGTCATACAGCGCGTAGAAGGGAGAAGCAAGTTCCTAGTTCATGTTTAACTGTGTTTATTAGTGTCTGAAATCTGCAACCGGGAAGTAGCTAAGGCAAATCGTTTACTTAAGGTGAAAAATTTAGTAATCGGATCTTTCTTGAACATTCATAATTGCATTTCTTGTCTGGGTCTTCCCTGTTAAGCACTCAAGCTACCAAAACATAAATTTCTATGTTAAAAAGAGTAGAGGAAAATAAATATATTTCACATCTAGAGCATCCCCAGTGGCGGATACATAGGTGACTAAATAATCCCTTTGCTCAAGGAAACATTATGTTTCTTGGTGAAGTCCTAGCAGGAAAAGAAGCCGTAGGTATTCGTTGTCACCTGGCTGATCAGCAGATTTGCCTGACCCCGTTGAAGTAGCTGTCTAACGTTTTTGTCTTTTTTTTTT
>VZTV01029735.1:3037-13114 GCA_013400875.1 Anhinga rufa
TTAAAGGACTCTAAGAAAAAAATCTGTTTAAAATAAATCCCTTTGAGTCAACGATTGTTGTGGCTCTACAGGCAAGAAGAGCAAACTCCCAATTTTCATTGTACATGACAGCACTCTTGCATTATGATGGGAAATCAATTATCCAATTGCAAGCCTTATTTTCCAGTTGCTGGTAGTAATTGCATTGGACAGAGAATTAATGTAGGAACATGGCAGCCCAATAAGATTGACTGGCTGTTTAAAACCAAATCAAAGAATAGCAAGAAAGCTGCCCGTATGTCATTTTTGTTTGACTAGACAACTCGCTGTATGAACTTGATGCCTAAACCCATAACTGAGAGGATTTTTTTCTCCCTTCTGTAAATTTGTCACTCATGGTCATTTTCTGTTCCTCTGAACATAGAAAATCCTGTCTGGCAGACAGCAACAGTGTGAGAGTGATCTGAGCCTTGTCAGACTGATCAAAAAATACCCATTCCCAAAGAGAAGCCTGAATTTGTATTCCCACATCCCATGACCCACAGTTTTGCAGGGCTTGTCCTTTCACCATGTTTATTTAGGCTGTGGTACTTGAGAATGTGAAGCTTCCCCATGGTACTGATACCCCCTAAAATGTAGGTAAGACTGCAAAATCTTATGTGTAGGACTTCAAAAAGTCTAAGGCAGTTCAGCTTGGAGCACCATACAAAAAGAGGTGAAATATTCTGTGGTGAGAAAAGCATTTCTTATGAGTATAAAATTGGGCGGTTGCTATGTCATATCTTGTGCCAGTAAGTTCTGGCACTAAAAAAGCGTAAATCTCAGCTGACTTCTTACCTAAGGGAGAGATGAGGGGAAGACCTAAAAGCCAAAGCCTGTCATTAGAACTGGAATTAGATGTCTGTGTTGCATTATAAAAAGTTTTGGTTTGTGTGATCGGTGTTGTATTAGTTGGGTCTAAATGTAGATCAGTTTCTATAATGGCTAACTGTATTAAATTTTATGTTTATGATGAATAAGAACAGAATATGAATTTGGATGAAGCACACTTTATATTTTTAAATGAAATGACTTAAAGTATTGATCACATGCAGAATATTTCTATTTCATATTAAAACTGTGATGATAACAATTGCTTTTCAAACACTAAAGGATGGCCTATGAAATTTGTTTAATCTTTAAGTTCATTCTCTACCATAGTTTGCCTAGATGAAAATCAATACCTAGGCACACAGTAGAGTGCAGGAGTAAAATCCCCAAGCTTGTGTGCCCACCAGGTGACAGACAAGAAGCAGAGCACAACCATTCTACTTCCTCATCTGATGGAAAAAAGAAATTCAACAGGAAAACCAAGAATAAAATGTGTATTAACAGATTTTTGTACTCTTTTGTTTCCTTCCTCCCTGGCCAAGCTGTGCTGTGAGAAGTTAAGCTCACTGTATTTAATAAAAAATAAAAAAATTAAAAAAAAAAAAAGAAGAAAAAAGAGACAAATTAAGGTAGTGTCCTACATTTCTGTCCTAGTACAGAAGAGAGGGAACAGAATTGAAGGTTACTGCTACTGGTTACTGTTACCGACAGACAAACCAATGTTTTCAGGCTTCTACATAGTGACTGTACAAACAGTTTGACTTGAATCAAAAGTATGAAATTGTTTCTTTTAACAGTCTCCTGACATAGCGGTGTGGCAACCAAAAATACAGGAAACAAACTCTTAAAGCCAAGGCTGCTCACAACTGCAGCATGCAATAATATTTGCCTCTAAAAAAGATGAAGCTTTGGGATGCTGGTATTCACTTCGTGAAAGGACACTGTGTCATTGTTTCAATATTTGTATTTCTGTTTTTAGGCAAGACTTGAAATCTGTGCGTTGAGAGATACCGTGGCCATATACCTAACACCCGAAAGCAAGTAAGACGTGTTGTAATGTCTGGTTTTTTAATGTAATTAAATCCTTGGTAAACATGCAAAAGCACATAATGTAAATTAAGGATTAAGAAATTTTGCCTCAAATAGAATATGTAGTGTACTAGGTTAATATATGCAAAACAGATTACTAGCAAGGTTTTATCAGTTGAAAGAAATTAATTACTTGGGGGGGGTTACTTGAATTTTTAAACAAACTAGTATTTGCCACTCAAAAAAAAAAAAGTAAAACTTCTTAGCAGTAAAGCTGCTGAGGAGAATGATGCTAAAACAGGACAAAAGCAGATGTCGCTGAGTTCTATCCAGTTTTTTCACAGCGATCTTGTAAAGCACATGGAAAAGAACCTGCCAGACACATCAAAGAGGCTACAAAACTGGACACTGGCAGGATGCCCTTATAGGGATATGGAGAATTAGGACTCTCCACAAGCTTGTACAATACCTTACTCCTCCTCCACATATGTAATCAGGGAAAGTGAATTCAGCTTCACACTGTCTCTTAGAATGAAAGCCTTCAGGCTTTCAGCAATTAATCATTTCTCAGTGAGGTGCAAGACCAAAGATAAGTAGTGTCGGACACACTCACACATTAATATAAAGGGAGAAAGAAAAGCGTTAGTAGCGTCAGTGGCTGATGCAGTCAAGGCATGTAAAAACAGACTATGATAGCTGTCAGCAGTTTTGAGTAAAGTTGATTGACTGAAATTTCTAGGTGATTATGTTGGGGATTGGATATGGGCAGGTTCATTCATTATTCTAATTACCTACACCTCTGTTAGGATTGGCATTACATGTTCCTGCAGATGGCAATTTGGTCATCTTACATAATTGTTCTGTAGAAGACATTGCAGGGCTTGAGGGCCTAATGTGTCTTCATAGTGTCACAGATAGTGTCCTATGGTGTCACTGCATTCCATTTCAAAAGACTTGCTTCCCTATTCTAAGTGTCTGAGAGTGATAAAGACCTCTAAATGAAAACTACCTGGCACTGGCTCAAAGAGGATAAAATAGAAGTGGTATTGTCTCTAATCAGCATAGGGACAAAGCACAGTGAACCCTGGAAGCTGGAGCTTCATAGAGCATTTTTATTCCTGGACTGGTAGCAGTTGCCACAAGTCACCACACTAATCTTTTGCTGACAAGATTGTACCTATCTGTGCAGATCCTGCATTGTTCCCTGCACTTCTGTTCTACATCTGTTGCCCAGAGAGGGGTGGAAACCCCATCTTTGGAGTTACTCAGAACTTGACTGGATAATGCCCCAAGAAACCACCTCTAACCTTGGAGTTGGCCGTATCTTGAGAGGCGGGGCTGGACCTGAAGACTTCCAGAGGTCCCTTCCAACATAAATTATTCTATGAATCTAAGTTATTTCAATGCAAACCTACTGTAATTCTCTCTGTAGGCCCCCTTCTGTAGGGGAGGATGCAGTAACCTGTCTACTGAGCACAGCAAGTCAAAATCAATGTTTTATCTGTGCTTCATGCTCTGATGGTCACTTAGGTTAAGTCATGTGGTGGTTTGACCCTGGTTGGACGCCAGGTGCCCGCCAAAGCCGCTCTATCACTCCCCTTCCTCAGGAGGACAGGGAGAGAGAAAATGTAACGAAAGGCTCGCGGGTCGAGATAAGGACAGGGAGATCACTCAGCAATTACTGTCACAGGCAAAACAGAGTCGACTTGGGGAAATTAGTTTAACAATCAAATCGGATAAAGGTATTGAGAAAATAAAAACTAAATCTTAAAACACCTTCCCCCCATCCCTCCCTTCTTACTCCCCTGCCAGCAGCGTAGGGGGACGGGGAATAGGGGTTCCGGTCAGTTCATCACACGTTGTCTCTGCTCCTTCCTCCTCAGCAGGAGGACTCCTCACACTCTTCCCCTGCCCCAGCGTGGGGTCCCACCCATGGGAGACAGCCCTCCATGAACATCTCCAACATGGGTCCTTCCCACGGGCTACAGTTCTTCATGAACTGCTCCCGCATGGCTCCCTCCCCCGGAGTGCAGCCCTTCAGGAACAGACTGCTCCAGCGTGGGTCCCCCATGGGATCACAAGTCCTGCCAGCAAACCTGCTCCAGCGTGGGCTCCTCTCTCTCCATGGGTCCACAGGTCCTGCCAGGAGCCTGCTCCAGTGTGGGCTTCCCATGAGGTCACAGCCTCCTTCGGGCATCCACCTGCTGTGGCGTGGGGTCTTCCACAGGCTGCAGATTAATATCTGCTCCACCGTGGACCTCCATGGGCTGCATGCCTGCCTCACCATGGTCTTCAACACAGGCTGCAGGGGAATCTATGCTCCAGCACCTGGAGCACCTCCTCACCCTCCTTCTTCACTGACCTTGGTGTCTGCAGGGTTGTTTCTCTCACATATTCTCACTCCTGTCTCTGGCTGCAACTGCCCAGAGGTTTGGGTTTTTTCCCCTTTCTTAAATCTGTTATCCCAGAGGCACTACCAAGGTTTGGCCTTGGCCAGGGGTGGGTCTGTCGGTTTTGGAGCCGGCGGGCATTGGCTCTGTCAGACACAGGGGAAGTTTCTAGTAGCTTCTCAACAGAAGCCACCCCAGTAGCCCCCCTGCTACCCAAACCTTACCATGGAAACCCAATACAAGGCAGAAGACACGCTAGCAACTATCTGTAATTCTCGAAGAGTCCAGGATGTCAAGCACAGTCTTAAATCAGCTGCTGATTCTGTGATTTCTTGTTAGTGTATGGTATACATCACATTAGGTTTGTCAAGAGGCCTACTTGAACCCGTGACCGCTTTATGTTCAATTTGCACATGAATGTCAGGTCTCATGTTAATATTTTGTTAATTTATTGAGATAAGAATGGATAAAATATAGCATATCTCCATGGAATTTATAGAGAGAAACTGTGAATGCTGAGACTTTTACTAGTGGAATATGAGTATTTTTGTTTTCCTTGTAGCTCTAGCTTTAAGCAAGCTTTGGAAGCCTTGCCTCAGCTCTCAAGTGGAACTGACAAAAAGTGAGTATAATGCGCCTTTTTGCCTCCTTTCTGGTCTCTGGAGCCATTGCTTTTTACTCTTGTATCAGAACTTTGTTATTAGGGGGTTAAAGTTCACTGTATTTGACCCCTCTGAATTGGAGAGCAGAAGCTTCTTCGGACAGAGTTAAGAATAAGCTAAGTTCTTGTTCATCATGGCCTGTTAAATTACACAGAAGAGCTGATGCCTTTGTGGCATATCCCTCTTGCCTATCCTAGTCTTATCAGCTCAGTGTAGCTTTGTAATTATTTTGTAGTTGCAGTCTATTTTAGCCTTCCTTGTTAATCTTAAAGTTCCTGTGAGGTCCGTTGTCTTGTCCTACTGAAATAAGCAACAATAAAAAAATGTCCAAGGAATAAAGTCCAAGCTTTTGCCAGCTGATATACGGGGAACTCTCATAACTGGGTCTGTTTCATTTATAAAACAAATAAGAAGGGTCTGTGGTTCATTCTTAACATCAGAAGAAGGAGTTTTGGGTTCCTCCTTCCCCACCGTAACAACCTTTGACAACCAAGCTGCTTCCCTGCATCCAACCTAATATTTGGTAGTCTGCATTACAAGCATAGCTTAATAGAGTAGTATAGTAAACTAGGATGGATTTGTAATGAGTATATTAGTATAAGTATAGATGCTTTGAACTTGAGTTTGGTATTACAGTACTTTCAGGAACTGAACTGCATCAATCAGTTTGCACTTAAGTCACAATTTAGAATATTTTGTAGACACATGAAGAGACTGTTTGTGCAGCCCATGGTCTGTGGACTGTGCCTTCTTCAGATGTCCTCTGTCTAGTCAAAATTACTTACTCCTCACTAGCCACAACAAGTCTCAAGATGCCTCCTTGCCTTACTTAGCTCTTATGGTTTATTAAATATAGGAATCAGTTTTGAGTAAGGAGAGTTCTTTCAACTCACACTTTCCGAAACACCTGTAGAATTCTTTTTCACTTAGTCACAAGCATTTGAGCTTCATAGGACAGATGAGATCAAGAATTGCATCGTTTTTACATGTGCCTCAGAGTTCTGAGCCCTGGACAGTACAAAACTTTTTCTGTTTCCCAGGTTGTTGCACCATGTCATCATTCCAGGCAGCTCATTGTAATCTGCATGTATTTGTGTAAAATAACACACATTCATGCACTGATATAGAGCTGTTCGTTTCTGTTCATTCACAGTCATTACTGTGATGCTAAATGATGAATATGGCTATAGTCATCTTCCAGAGGACCTGCTGAGGAAGCAGATACTGATTTTGTGGTTCAAGTTGTTCTTGGGTTTGTTTTATTTTTTTAACATACAGGATAATTTCTTGTGTTACTGGCTGTCCAATAATCATAGCTTGCCAAAAAGTTGAGGTGATAATATGTCTGCCCTATCTACCTTGTTTTTGAAACAGAGCAAGAAGTTCAGCAAACACCTTCTTCCCTAGAATACAGGGGAAAATAAAACACCCAGGCAAGACTGTAAAACTTCATAATGTATCTCCACTGTTACAATAAATATCTTCTACAACAGAGCCATCAACACCCTTGGTCCTACACCTGTAGATTGTAGATTATAATAAATATTACCCACGGCACCAACTACCTTCTTGACAGCTGTGTAGATGTAAACGACCATTGTTATGCTCCAGAATGAACTCATACGTAGTTTGTCATCTATAAAAGACAAAAACACATGGTTGCCAGTGAGTTAAAGTTTCTCCTAGAACAGTTATACCACCTCTGATCTTTCAGCCATGATACTTAATTGAAATCTATGAAATACCTTCCAAAGCCAAGTTTAAGAACTGAAATTTGCAATTCAGCTACAGACAAAAAGCCATAGCCTTAATAAGGGATACTGGTTTTATGGCACATAGTCTGAGAGTTTCTGGATTTTCCTTACAGAAGTATCTTACAAAGCTCTCTACCAGTCCTTTTGCCACTGTGTTTTGCAAATACATTTCTCTCAAGAAGATGATCTTTATCTGGACGGAAAGCCATGTAAAGGGCTATTTTATCACCTTGATAAAATCTCTGTGGCTATGTCCTCCTCTGGCCACAGATCATCCTGACACACTTGGTATAATTCTAAATACCTATAATATTAAAATATTTCACTAGATCCAATTTTAGGCCCTTTGTTTAAGCAGACAATGTACTTGAAGTCACAGACAGAATAGCCAAAACTTTTGGTAATTGTTCCCTTTTCAGAATCTGCCAAAGTTGTAACTATTTTCCTCTTACAGGTTACTAGAAGAGTTACTAAACAAATTTAAAAGCAGCATGCACTTGCAGCTGACCTGTTTTCAAGCTTCTTCATCGGCAATGATGAAAACATAGACAACGATAGAATATGGGCAACTGAAAAGACAAATGCACTTAAACATCACCCATTTTTTCTGTACTGCTTCAATTCCTTTGAAGACTCTGAAGGAAACAGAAGAAATTTCACTGAAAAAGAAGTTAAGATACAACTCTTTGATTAATGGTATGGGGTATCATGCTGAGTGAGAATTCTGGTCATAAATACCTTGATAAAATGGTTTTCTGTCTACTGTATTTCATTCTGTGCTGGGGATTAAGCCAATTTTGTTTACATACACTCTTCTTGGCTCTATGTTCATGAAGAAATATTCATTGGTGTGCTGCAATCTCAGTTTCATTTGTTAAAAATACATTGAAATGTATTTTTAGCAAATGTCAACTTAAATTTGAGTATTACTCATGTTGTTCAGTGTATCAATCTGTTACTTTCTAGATGTAGAGTGATGCTGATGTAAGTGACTGGAAGACTCAACTTCTATAAACTATTGAGAAGTACATAATAAACATATAAACTATTGAGAAGTACATAATAAACATTAGTACATACCGCTGACTAAGAAGTGTTCAGATACAATATGGAGGACACTGCTTCTTTTGCATTTAAAAAGTATCACCTTTTTTTTCTGTTATCTTCTATAGTTTTGGTGGAAGTCTGATTTCTTGTGAGGCTTTTATTGTCTTGCTTCTTTTTTAATTAAGCATGTTCCTGCCTCTTTTGTTTCTCTCTTCTATTGGAATATTGATGATAACCTTCTCATCTGAAATAAGCTCTCCTCTCACTGGCGATGAACAGAAAAGTGGTCCAAGTTCATAAGATTAGTAGAAGTTTTTAAAAAAAAAAGCTCAAGTAAAATATTATTTGGTGTTAAGGAGTAGAATAGTTGAATATATGAATAAGTGAATAGTAGAATATGCCTCTCGCATGGTCAGAAGCAAGGAGGAGCACAATGTCATTGGTTTTGCTGCTTCCTTCTTACTCTCGTCTTTTCTTGTTCTTGCAGACTTACTACCACTGTCTTCCACTTCCCTCTTTTTAGTAAGTCCTCTCTTCACCACCAGTTACTGAATTTGTGTGGAGAGCAATAGGGATTTGGGAAGAAAGAACAATTTTGTTGCCATTAAGATATAGTTACACAAAGATCAAGAACCATCTTCCCAACAGGGAAGATTTGACACAGACTTTCATTTTGGGACTTGATAGGAGATGCAGGAAGCTATAATGAGAGAGAAACTAACAGAAAGTGGTCTTGTTCTGGGGGGTGAGGAGCGGGTTTAATTTTATAACTGAAATCATGACTTGCAAGTAAATCATGCAGTAATAATATATTCTTTCTGTATTTACAGTCATTTTGAGTGGGACTTTTCAGAAACAGTGCACTGAGTTTTCAATTTTTTCATGTCAACTGTCTCCTTTTGCAAGTTCAGTTACATGCTTTAAAAATACAACATACAGCTCCTGTAATGTGGAATACTGAAGAAAAAGCTTGATGCACATGTATTTACTCGTAAAAAAATTGTGTGTAAGTACTAATAGCATGTTGAATGGAAGTTTGAAACTTCAACTATATGTCATTATTGGCTTCCAGGGAGAATCGTTAAACACCTGGAGCAATGTTGTTTTGTTAAATGTTGTCCATTCTAAGCTGGTCAGTCTCAGCTGCTGGTATTAACTGAAATTGTCATCCAGTTAGCTCAATCTGTAAAGGATTTTGCTTCAGAATAATAAAATCCTAGGAAAGATGGTGAGAAGTTCTTGAATTCCTCACTTTCCAAGAAATGTGATTTCTTTATGAATTTTGCCAGTCTACATTTTCTACATTCGTATCAGACATGTTCCTAAGTATTGAAAACATATTTTATCATCTGTACTGAATTAATTTATATTCAGGCATCTCTTTATTGTAACATCATTCTCTTACTCATCTTCTGTTACAACAGCTTGTTGCTTGTCTTTAAAACCTGAAGTCAGATGTTTGTGTTTAGTTGCCTTTCTGAAGTAACACTTCAGAACATGTCACTGACAGCAAAACAAAGAATAATGCGCAAGGGAGCAAAATATTACTTGAATTTAACCTGATATGAAATAAATGCTCACAGTCAAGTCAGAGCACTGGATTTCAATAAATCCACTTGGTGGAATTAAGGAAGTCAGTGAGCATCATGCCGCAACAGGATGTATTGGAATCCCTTTGTGTGGAAGGAGAGTTGGGACTGCCAAGACTTCATAGCCGCCATACAGCAGGCTGCAGTTCCTCTGAAAAGAAGATTACAAAAAACAAGAAGTGGTCAGTGTGGTTTTCAAGAAAAAAAAAAAAAAACTGTGCAAAGATACAATGAGGTTTAAAAAATATTATTGGAAGTGGAAAAAGATGGGGAGACTATGCCAAAATACACAATCAGTTAGGCCTTGCAGACAAAAGAGAGGCAGCAAGGGAATCAAAGTAACAGAAGTGAAAGGCTCTGACATTTAAAGTGAAGGTAAATGCTGAAAACAATACAAGAGAAAATAAAGTGAACTACGTGAATGAATTACATGAACTTTGAACCTCTAGAAAAATCTAAAATCAATACAGACTCGGAAAAAAATTGAAGTAAAAACCTGGAGAGCTTTATTTCTCAAGAAAAATTTAGGAAGTAATAAGGCTGTAAAATAAGTCTTGCTAAAAGTAGGTAAAGACTTATAGGAAAATTGAACCATAATATGCTGTGTTGAGCTATTCAGCCTCTGGAGATGTTGAGGCATTCTCCTGTTACTGAATTTTGAACATTTTTTTTGAATAGTCATGAGTAGTTTAGGAGGCAGGCAAAGAAGTAATAAAAAGCAAATGCTGTATCAATGTAATTAGGGACGCGGGGGACA
>VZTV01029742.1:0-19647 GCA_013400875.1 Anhinga rufa
CACAGCTGCTGGGCGGCCCTGTAAACTCATCTGGACATCCAGACTATGTAAATAAAGGCATTTACACCATACACATTCATTTGGTTGTGGCAATACCAGCGGTGGAAGGGGTTTGCTTCCCTCTGCATGAACTCTGCAGAGACGCAGAGAGCATGCAGGATTTTCTCAGCCTTCCTTACCAATGCACCAAGGGACATTCGCTACCACCCTGCTTATGGTGACGTCTTCTTCATGGAAAGAAGTCGTTAATTGTTTTGTTTTCTTGACCATCTTTTTCCCTGCACTTCAGCAGCTCTATTCCTCTTCTGGTCTTCATTCTTGATATCCTTCTTGAAAGAGATAGCAGCCCTCTCAGCCTTTGTTTTTGCTCCTGGTAGTCATCATCTTCTGTCAACTGTTTGCTGAAGCTCTTATACGCCACGGAAATACACATTTTCCCAGCTGTTCCCAAATGCAAAACATCCCACAACTCACAGGAATTAAGCAATGTCTGCTAGCTGCTTAGCAAGCTTGTCACTTCTCTTCTGGCCCAAGCATTGCTTGGGATTAAACGCTGTTCCAGTTCTAGGAAGGATTTTGAATCAGTTATTTTCTTTCTGTTTGAATCTCTGCCTGTTTTCCTCTGAGATTCTGTTGTAACACAGAATTAATTTGCAATTACAAAATGAGCCAGATTCTTGGTCCCAGATGTGATTTTCTTGGCAATGGAAACAGGCTTTGGGAGAAAGGTAGCAAGCTCCATGCAGTATAAAAAACCCACTAACTCTCACTAACACAAATTACAAGTTACGTGAAAAGATCCAAGTTAACCATTCTGGTTCCCTATTAATGTACACAAGCTGTTAAGAACTGGACACCGTGGTTGCTTTTTTCCTTAAAACACTACAAACAGATTCAACCACTGAGGCTGCATTATTAAATTAGCAATGTCATTTCCCATGCACTGATTCAACTTCTCTGCTCTTCTATCAATTATATTAAAAATATGGTGGAAGATCACACTTTGGATGGGGAAGACACACAAAAAAGATTAAATTTTCACAACCAAAGCACACAGCAGTGACAGAATCCTTCCCCCTCCAGCACAGCACGTGAAGGAAAATCCACTATCTTTTATTCTTCGAATCTTACGTTTCTCAGACTCTTTGAAAAGTTCACACTAGATTTTATTTTCAAACTAAACAGAACCCATTTAAACATGGCCTTTGTTTAAAGTCCACAATGCACATCTAGTAGTATGAGGTCATCAAGGTGACAGTTTCTTGTCCATTTAGTACCGAGGCCAATCTGGTTTATATCGAATTAAGCTGGCCGATATCTCTCAGATGACCTGTTGATCACGTGAACACAGTTTCAAATGAGCCAGAACTGGCCAAGAATTTGCACCAAATATGGCAATTAGATTGAAATGAACAGGTTTTTGAAAAAGTAAAAAGTTTTGCTATATGGTTTCCAAACTAAAGTGTTGAAACTTGTTTTGAAGCTCATTGAAATTTAAAGTAAAATGAGGATTAAAATGAAACTCCACGCAGAAAATAAAATTATTAGGGTTTGGCCACACAAAATGCTTAACCAAACAATCTTTTGGATTAAATGAATGGGTTGGGTGTTTTACTTCACCACTAGTTTTGGTGGACCAAAATATTTTAATGCTGAAAATAATAGTTAAGTAGAAAGCTAAACCAAAATCCGTAGTACATATGTCATTCTTCTTTTATAAAGAGCAATTTTCTGCTCCCATCTAGAGAATGAAGAAGTGTATTTGGAAAAAACACACAGAAAACACCTTAGAAAATTAATCATTCTAACATTAGGGTAATGAAAAAACAAGCCGGTGCCTTCAACCCTGTGAAAGAATGTGAAAACAAACCAGTAGAGCTAAGGGTGTTCTTTATCTATTGACATATTAACGATTCCAGTAAAGGGGACACTTCTAATTTGATTCAAGCCTGGAAATGCTTCTTATACAAACAGACCTAAATCTCAAACACTGGGTCAGAACCTTAAAGGAGAAAATCTAACTACCAGGGATATGAACCACCATTACTTGGCCATTCAACCTGTATTTTATTTGTGTTCATAAGGTATGGGAAAATGAAGAGTCCCTTGTAACAGCTATTGCTCACTTGTAACAGAAGGCATTCAACTGAAAGGCATTTTGTTAAATGACAGAAAAGAAAGGTTTACAACACAAACATAGAAGTTGTTTTATTTTAGGCATATGATCTTTATTTAGACTGTTACATAGGAATAGCTTTATAGAATAAGATTTCTGAGTAGAATTTTTTCTCTTTCCTCCTATGTCTGTTCCAAGTTTTCATGTTCATACTTGAGTTCCCACACTCTTCATGGGACGAAGAATTATTTATGTACAAAATTATACTCTGAAAGGCACCTCAACCAACATGACACCTTTATATTTATTTGTAGGAAAACACTTGCACAAATTGAAGTGAGAGCAGGGAATATACAGTGAACACAAGTCGTCAAGAATAATAATTATAAGAGAGGAAAAATAAAGAGTCTGGCATATAAAAGTTTCTTCATTACTCCTTAGTATATTTATAATCAGCCCATTTCCTCTAATTTTCCAGCTCTGTAAAACAAGACCTGTGTATCTTCCCAGAGTTTGTCTGTAAGCCGTACAATTCCAAGTAGCCACGCTAAAAGGCATTTTATAAACTATTTTACAACGTGGCATGATGATTTCTCCATGCGGATAGTCACTGGACCCACAAATTGTTTCTCTGCCAGGACAGTATTTCCAGTTCTTGATAATGATGTTTCTGACTAGCCTCCAGGAAAAGCTGCGACTTGGTTACATCCATGTGCAGCTCCTTTGCCAGTGATCTTCTATCCAAGTCACAAGGTTCACAGATGAAGACCACAAGCGTCCTGCACAAAAACTCAAGAGATATCTCCCCCACAGTCAATGTTACACCATGCGTATACACACTTACATACAGTTTTGCAAACCTTATCTTACCAACCAGCTTTACTCATGGGAAAGTAACTTTACCCCTTTTGCAGCTGAGGGGTCCATTTGTCTGGGGACTCTCCTGTTTCTGGGAGCTGCCTGTGAATTCCATGTTGATGAGGCCCGATGGAAGTAGGGAGCTTTGCACCAGCAACACCGACGGCCAAACTCAGAAGCTGTGGCTTCCAGCAGCAGCAGCAGGCAGCTCTTTGTTCACAGGAACATTGTCTCCCAGTATCTCACAGGTTCCATTTCAGCAGATCTGAAATCTTTATGTCAAGTTTCTCTCTTTGTCCTCCTTTCTTAGTGTTTCTGGAAGAAGGACATGGCGAAAAAGAAAGCCCAGAGGAACAACTTACACCAGGATATCACTTCTCTTGCTGCACCATACTACCAGTGTTATCATGGCACACGTCAACATGACTGGGATCAAGATCAGAGTTATCAGAATTTCATCTGGTGGATCTTCCCAGTGAACCTTTTCTGAAGTACAGTTTGAAAAGAATTGTTTATGAATGCCAGTGATAAAGCCCTCTGCGAGGGGGTTTGGCCAAAAGCAACTCGCGCTGTTGGCTTCACGTTCTGTGCACTGGGTAAAGTTGTCATAGTACCTAGGATAATAAGAAAATGAAAAGACATTTAAATAGAACACATATACATAGTACACTTAGGGAAAGCTACACAGGGTGCCATCTATAAAATGAATCTATAAAAGCAGGTCTATCAAGTAGATACTTTGCTGAAGGACCTTTAACGGAAGCTGTGAGTACCAAATGCTACACAGTGAGGCAGGAGGAGAACTGACTCACACGTGCTCATACAACTGAGAGATGTCATGTGAAATCCTGAGATCCCAGATGGATGGTGGTCAAAACCCTGCCTTTTGGGTGAACAGCCAGGACCTCCTAATGCCACTTAAGTAGAATTAGAACACTCTCACTACAGACATCCACAGTATCTTTAAAAAACATACACATATATGTGCCAAGAACAGGGCATTTTGAGCAAAATATGGATAATTCATGCCTCATCTGGACATGATGTTGTGGCAAAAATGATGATGTGACACTGGAACCGAGCCACAACATGCATTACTGTGTAACAATTTCAGTTCTGTTGTACCCTCAAGGCAGTAGGACGATAATGGGAAAATAAACACACAGAAAGTTAGCTTTTGACAACCTTTTTCTTTTTCCTAACTCCAGCAAATGCTCAGCGGGAAAAAAAAAAATCACTCCTAATTACACATGTCCGCAATGCTGATTAAAGACTGGGAACCCCTTGTAATGCCTAACACTTGATTTCAACACAGTACGTACTGAAATTCACTTGTCCAGGGATAACTTATATTTGTGAGAACTGGCTACCCTAAGGAAAAAAAAGGAAACAATAAGCCTAAATGAGTAATCAGATGCGTTCTGTGGTGTTGTCGTAAGCCAAAGAAACTCAGGAAGCGACTGGAGTTTGGAGATCAAAAATTAAGAAGATGAAGAGTGTCTGGTCAGTACATGAATAGGGCAAGAAATAAGGAAGCTGAATAATCGTCTGTTTGCATTTTTCAGTATTTCTTGCAGTCCTACATGACTCAATAAACTCACTTCAAAAGGAAATTAAAAATAGAAAGGAGAGCACAAGAAGCCACACCACACCTCAAGGGACAGCATCCTGCACTATTATCTGAAGGCTCTACCCTCCCTTTCAGTATGTATACATAGGGTAACTCCTGATGTATGACTCGTCCTGACACTAAGTACCACAGGGGCCTAATGCTGACTCCATCCTTTGCTGTGAAGTAGTGGAGGAGAGACATTCAGTGTTTAGGTCAAGACTGAAGCCCACTGTCTATTGCCTATCAGGGGAAATGTCTGCCCACCCATGCCACAAGCACATAGGCTGAGAATACAGACTGCAGAGCATCTATGTTCTCAGGAGTGTGTTCACAGAAGAAGAAAAAGCCTCACAGAAAGGTCTGTCTGCAGCCTCCTCACAGTTCTCAGAGTTTAGGCTGATGCTGCTTTAGTCATAAGCAAACACACTGGACGATGCGACAAGTCCATACTCAGATATTCTGGCAGTCAGGTGCATATATGCACAACGTATGTATGTATATTTTAAGCAAAGCAACTGGAAAAGAAACTTCTGTGACAACGTCAGCAGCTGTAGGGAAACAACAGGAAATAAGCTAAAAATAAAATACAAATATTAGCTGATTGTTATTTTAATAGTGTCATTCTTCCATGCGACCTGGTAGCATCCATTCTTTATGTCCTTGGACTAAATTAGAAGCTGACGATGTCTAGCTGAATATGGGAGAGACAGTCCCAGAGGACCTGAAGAATAATACATCTAAAGGCATGCCTACAAGGTTTGACAGACTACAATGCAGACGGCAGAGCTAGCATTCAGTTGCCCAGACAGGTCAGTGCTCTGTCTAATACAGACGCCAGGCAGGGCTCCAAAGAGCGTCGGGTTGTGCTCCAGCCTGCTCTGGGCCATGGTCTGGCGAGCAAGCTTGTCCCATTAATGGCTGCTTCAGCTCCCCGCTGCCACAGCAACCTCAGTTTGCCCATCTGTTCAAGCAGAATAACAAAACTAACACTAAATCCTGGTGACCTGAGCAGACTTCATATAAAAGTACCCTAAACTGAAAGATTTAATGATATAAAACCTGTCTTTTTTTTTTTCCTGGGTGTAAAATCCTATAGAAAATACACTGTTTTTCCAAGAATTCTATATATTTTTTTTCATAAATGTTAAATGGTGTAAACAAAAACATTTCCCACTGATTTTGTATTTCAAGTACAACATAGCTAGAAAAAGCTGGTTAATTGTTGCCAAAAGGCCAGATAAAAATAATCAGGGAGTTAATTCCTAGAGTTCAAATACAATATTGTATTTGAAAAACTGAATCCCTAGGAGCCAAAATAGAATAAAAATGTTATCTTAATAGTTAGAATTCCTTACAATTTTCCCTTAACACCCTCTTTTTCAAAAAAAAAAAAGAAAGCCACCTGCACTATAACTTTTTTTTTCACACAGTTGTGAGAATGTAGATAAGAAAATACCTCAACTACTTGAGAATTACATGTCTGCCAGCAAAGCTCAGTTCACTTAAATAGTTATGTAATTTGGTAATTTAGATTTTATGCACTGCAACAGAAAGTTCACATTAAAAAGAACTCTTCGGCATGGTACTGCGTAACAGCAGCCTCACAAGGGAGCAACTGAATCCTCATTACTACAGCATGAACATTTTGTAGTTGATCAATTGCTCTGCAAGATGTTAGGCTTTTTTACGAGGGAGGTAGGGGTTAATAGATATTTAATTCCAAACTGATTTTTCTATGCTTAATTCTCTTATGCCTTATGTAATTCTCTTTATTCAAATGGTAAAGGCTAGAGTAGGAAACCTTTTCATTCTGTATAATAAAATGTCTATCAGAAAGATGCAGTGGCCTCTGACTGGAGGTACTTCAACAAAAATACATAAAAATTACACACTTTGTGAAAGGAAAAAATGAGAAATGACATTTTCTACTTATTCCCAGAACAAGTAATTGGAGAGCAGTACAGTAGCACAAGCTCTTTCACCTCTCAGATTATAAGGAGGTGTAGGAAGGTTATTATTTGCTGTGCTGAGTCGCATTTTCATCTCTTTCAGGCTAGTCTTGAGGACCCTAGTTAGTTAATGCTCCAAAAAGGTATGTTCACTGGGAGCCATGTCACAAGCTTTGTGATCAGTGGGCTGAAAAATTAACGTGTCTGTGAGTTTCAACTCAGTTCAGTAGGCCAGTACTGAAAAACAAAAGCTAAGCATAGTCTGAGCACCAAAATTCATATAAAGACATGCTTTCCCCCTGATACGCTCAAAAGAATCATTTTAAGTTTTATTAAGGAGCCAACTGCTTGGTCATACTGCATATTATTGAAAATACTCACTTCCAGAGAACATGAAAAATACTTAATTCCTCTTCGGAACAATCTCTGAGCCGTAATACATTTGTCTGGAAAGACAATTTTCTATATTCTAGAACAATGCTTCATTTTGAGAGCACGAACACTTTTTCTCCTGTACTTTATGTTTCCACTAAAACACATAATAACAATCATGTGGTTAGTTTTGAAAAAAAAAAACTGTGGAAAACTTTATTTTGTGAGTTATTTTACCTGTGAGAAAGCGTATTTGTATATATTTACCTATAACCAAGAACCTGGACAATAGGCAGTTATTAGCAGGAATGCTAGTGCACATATTTGCCTCACTGGGACAGTGTTTCATGGAGTGGCCACTCACACTATTTAAACAGACAGCTGGATGTATTACATCTCATCAGCACTGCTCAGTCTAAGTGGCGGCTTGAATCTCATCCATAATTTCCCATATCCCCAGGGAGGAATGAGGTAAATTCTTGCTCTTTCTTCCTCAACATCCCTGCGCAGACATTATTGGTTTACAAACACAAAAAAAAACTCACAACCCCCTTCTCCAAATTTTCATGAGACCAAGAAAACAGATTGTTTCATTAAGAGTTTCAACAAATGAGCACTTTCCGAAGAAAAATTGTTCTTTCAAAAAATCCCAAACAATCCTCAAAAATCAGAGTACCATATGTTACTGAAGACAAACTTCTGAAGGCATTCGCTGGCTGCAGCCAGTACACCCACTGGCACTTCCAGTAAGAGAGTTTTGCCACCTCTCCAGCACTCACGGGTAGACCATGTGCAGAGACACTGCACACATGCAGTCAGGGATGTTTTGCCATTGCTTAATGAGATGGGTCAAGAATTAAAAAACAAAACATCACCGCACTTTTACTAACCCGTTTTACATAAATCAGCTTCATGATTAGTGATATAATTATGGAAGGGTACATACGTTATGAGTTAATTGTTGTTATTTGGAGTCCACTAAGTAGTCAGAAAATATAGGGAAAATTCTCTCTAGCATAGATGAGTTTTGATGTAAATCATGTAATAGATACTCCAGGGACATTCACTCTTTCTGCTACTCTACAATCATGGAGAGGAATCTAGATGCACTGTTCGAGGATACTACAAGTTATGTGGTGTATATTAATAAAGGTGTTTTAAAACTTTTCTTTTCCCCCCAGATGGTTCAACCAAGAAATTTCTTTATACATAGACATATATTAGATTAAGAGTTCAAAATGAATGATCATCCTTGTAACCTCCACCTAGTCTGGAATGAGAAATGCTGAAATAATAATAATTATAAATATCATATGATGAGAAAGGCTCTTCTTAGAGCATTTCCAGATGAAGTGGAAGCAGGAAGTACCAAATAACCTCACAAAAAAGAAGCCTATTCTTGTGTGATACGCAGCCAGATTTTATAGAATTTAAGGGTGTAACAGTCTGGATGAACTTCAAATAAGGATCCAGACCTTAAGATGATTATCTCCCGAGGTATCGTCATCACGTTAAAAGAAAAGCTTTAGTTTTATAATCAGCCATGAGCCTACAAATACAGTGGAATATTTCTGAGCTTTTTTCATTCAACATCTCTCCAAACAGATCTGTGGCTGTTATCTCACCATTCCTTTAATCACGTATCTTCTGCCAAGGGAAGTATTCTCACAGACACACTTCTACCTCCCTAATCAGATCAGATCTGCTGTTGTGCATCTCCAATATAGAATTCAGCCAGAAGAAAATAAAGCATTACAAAACATAACAAAGAAAGTGAAGGGGGGGGGAAAGGCAAAAAAAAAACCCTTGCTGGTTTAATGACAACATTGTAAAGTATAGTTTACTCTCATGCCACTAAATAATGGGCGTTGTGACAGATTTACTCACTTGGGTTGAAAATAATAAATACTTTCTGGTGTCCTTTGAAATAATTACAGATCTCCACCCTTGGCTTCACATCAACAGCTGTCTGGAAAATGAAAAATGGTTGAATGAACCTAACTTAAAACCCTAAAATATACAACTATTACTAAATTGTTGTTAATTTCCTAGAGATATAGCAAGAAAATGTAAATCTAAAGAGCAAGTGCAGATGTACGCAATAGTTTATATATGTAATATCCATCTTCAGTGAGCAACAGAAACTACTACATTAAGCAAACATAGAACAAGGAGGGAAATGTAGTAGTACATCAGGTACTATGTTATAAAGATGAAAAATTTAGTAGCACTGGAATTTTACCAAGTCAGAAGCTTCTACTAGCAAGTGGGCTTTGTCTTCTACCACTCCTGATCTATATTTTAATGATTAATTAGTTGTAAACTCAGCCCATTTTTGGGGAACACCATTGCAGAGGGGAAGTATTCTCTGAAGCCATCAATACGCCACATCTACAGGAACCAGTTCCAAAACTCCTTGAATTAGACAAAAATCAAAAGAGTAAGCGAAGGCAAATCCTAATCCCACAAAAACTTAAGCATATGTATCCAACTTCTGATATGCACCACACCTCCTAAGTAGCCATCGCCATCAGTGATGATGTATGGAAAAAGATGTACTTAATACACTGAAGAGTCTGCACTGGGTCTGAGATGCTGTCAGCCACCTCACGGATTCCCACCTCTCCAGCCGACAGAGAAACAGAGATATAGGGAACACACTGCAGAGGGCACAAGATAACGCAGGATGCAAGAGCAGCACATGGAACTGGCATCCTACAATCCAAATGCTGAACAGCTCTGCAAACGTCTGGCTTGCAAAGGTTCAGTCACGTACTGTATCCTCCAGATAAGAGTTTATTTTGCTCCTTAGAGACAATTACTACATTGCAGTGTCGCTCTGCTCTATGCAGTGATCTGGCTCAAGAGCTATGGCTTTAATATAGTTTGTCTAAACCATTATTTACTATGCTATTGCATGAACAATGAATTATGTCAGAATACATTACTTAACCATGAATTCATCAGGGGACAAAGACTAAAATGAAGAAGGCTGAACTTCTCCAAATAAATCCTTCCTGAGCTAACTTTCAGAGTAGCAACAAAGAAATATGTGCTATTTCAGTGGTGAACATGAATTCTCCTGGAAGTTGCCAAGTTGAGCAAACCCCTTCACCAGTTTGACACAACAGATATTAAGCTGCTATGTTAATGACACACATTGGACGCTCTGCATTTCTGGCGTAAAACTGTACATTTCTTTATCATAAGAACAGGGTCATCTGTGACCAACCGCTTTTAAATCATCACTGCTCAGTTTCTAAAGTTGACTTGAATTACAGCTTTCTTGATAGAGCAGCTTGATAGAGACCACAGTTACAACTGCAGCTCGTTTCTGCGTAAGGTCCTGAGACATAGCGAAGCTGCTTGTTAATAAGTCCCTTGGTAAATAGATGTCCCCAGTCTTGCAGCAGCAACCCTGCTATCTCATTTCAGAATGAGCTTAACATGTAACAGTGCAATCAGGACTGAGGAGTCAGGACTATTTTAGGAAGTCTGATGCCTGCTCTCTGCCCTGGTCCAACACCGGCAGCTACTGTAGTAACACTGACCTTTGATGGAAAACAGACAGAATGGCAAGGGGAAAAGAAAGGCCATTTCGCTGAAAGCTGAAAGAAAGCAGAGTAATTTTCAGAACAAACTTTAGTGCTGTGAGCTAAAATAGACTCCAATTCCCAAACCTTGAGAAGAAAGCTTAACCACAAAATGGTGTTTGGAAAGAGAATGAGACTGTATGTGGAGGAGAAAGAGGTTTAATTAAAAATTTACCTTTTTACTATATTGTACCTTTAATTTTAAAAAACTATGATATTACAGCTAATGAAGATAACTAATTCAGATGTATTTTCTCACTTTTCCTCTCTCTTCTGTCTTGTGTTAAGGGTTGTTTGAGATATATATTTTGTTTCATATTTTGTGCTTAATTTTATTTCATGAGCAGAGCTTAAGTGTGTAGTGTGGGTCATGAGGGATGAGCCCTTATGAGATCTACAGCAATTGTATAGAGACAGATTTTTAAAACCAGTGAAATCCCTAAAGACAGTCACTTAAAAGCCCTTGAAATCATGTATGTTATTTGTAATTTCAGCTACTATCGTTCCAGAAGTACTTTGGAATTCAGGTCATAAAACTAGAAAGCAAGGGCAGTTTAACTTGGCACAGACGACAAGGTTTCTACACGCTGCTGTACTCCTCCTCCTCCAGCACCACGATATGCATTCTTCACGAATTGGTTTCCAAACCATCGTGCTGTACAGCACAACGCTGAAGCACCACAAGGAACTGTGGCGGTTTGTCATGCAGATGCTCATGAAGAAGAGATGTTGCCAACCCAATATGCATGTGCTCATCCGTTAGACATCTCTGTTCCTTATTTGTCCCTCTGTAAAATGAGACTGAAGTGGCATCGTCCAACCTCACAAAAATACTGTGTAATAAAAGACAATATGGTCTCTGCTAACTACCTTAATAGGGACCATATGTGTCATATACAAATAGTTGGCACCCAGTTTAGATGTCCAAAAACTTCCCAAGTATATAACAACAATCCCTGTTATTATTTGATTGATTGCCTTGCAAGCGTTAAAATGCAGCCCACAGTAGCTGTATCTGTTTCTCATTGTCAATCATGCTTGCTGTGCTGCTCAAACAGTAGGTAGCTGGTTAAACAAAGAAAAGAAAGCCTTCCCTTTACAATTTCTGCTATAAAAGAGCCAGACAAATGTGGCATATTTTCCGTATCACTTCACAACATCTGTACTCAAAAACTCACACATGTAAGTATCCCTGCAGTGACAGTGAGACCAGACACCACTGAAAAATTAATAAACAAATAAAACCAGCGTGGATAACTGTATAGTTTTGGTTTCAAAGTCAGAGAGCAGTTACAAATTGCTAGCTAAAATAAAACAATTAATTTCTAAATAAGGGATGGTAAAACAAACAAGCGTGCAAGACTGGTATTTCAGACACTAACTTCTATATGCAAATATTTTAGTGGTTTGTATTTTTCTACTAATGGATACAGGCAAAAAATATGAGGTATTATTGCTCATAATGCCTATGTGTCATCTAATACCTTTCATTTATTAATCTGCAAAGGAAGCAAACGCCGTCATTGTTTCCTAGATGAGAAAACTCAACCATAACACGGAATCACAATTTCCCACAGCAGAGTAGTTCATGGCAGAACCAGGAATAGAGCATGGATCTCTTGGGCTCGGGACTAGGCTCAAGATACAACCCACACTGCTTATGAAGACTCTAATTCTTATCCTGCAACTGGTGTACTGAAACCCACCCTCTCTTTGTGAAACCTCCACTGTTTGAGCTCTGCACACACACAGAGCATGCCTACATATGACGTAATTCCTTAGAAAACCAGGCCAGAAAGTGGCCTGTTTTTTTCACAGGAAGCGTTGCTCCAGAAAACCTCACTCTTCGGGCATTACTTGGACAATAGAGCATGAGGTCTGCCAGAACCTGACGGAAGGGAATGGAAGGATGCCCTGAACTTCTTTCTGCTCTTTCCTCTGCACCTGACGGACATACACAGGAAAGGAAAATGCTGTCCATGCTGAACTCAGGGCCAGAAAACAAAACACAAAGTTATACCTGAACGATCATCTCAGAATATACACAAAATTGCAACAGCCTGAAGGAGATCCATGAGTGACTGAGACCTGAGCTACTAATTTGCAAATAAGGACTATATGAACTACCATCTTTAATTCAAAGTATAATAGACACCCTGTACCTCAGTCCTGACCATACGCAAGAGGCTCTGCTCCCAGGGTTCATGCAAGCTTTGATATAAATTCCAGTCTCATTTATGTTACTGAAGATTGCAATACAGTTCCTAGGAAAAGAGGAACTGAGTTACAGACTAATTCTGCATAGTTATCCACCTCCCCTCTCCCTTTGTTTCCACAAAAAGCAAAGCTCAGCACACAGGCCAGAGGGGCCCCCCACATGCTTCAACATGGCCCTAATAGTGTGCTATCAGAAGAGAAAGCTTCTGGAGCATTGCACAGCAAGTGAACCACCACAGTACCAGAAATCAGACACAAAATGGAGGTGGGAGTCATTACATCTTGCTTTCATCTCTTCATTCCCCTGCAAGTGCATCAAGTTTGTATTTTTCACTCAAAGATCAAACCCCTGTCGACATTCAACAAATGGCTTGCCAATTTTATGTTCTGCACATATCCTGCAAAGATAACCAAAAGAAGTTTATGTTAAATAGACTTGCATATCCTGACAACTTGAAATCATACTTTTGAGACATGCTGCAAATAAGTCCATAAAGGTGAGGAGGTAAAACAGATTTAAGAATTCATGATACTTTTGTGACTACTTTAAACTTGATTTTCACACCTGCTGTTCCTCCCTTCCACAGTTCCTCATTAAAACAATGAACTCGTCAAAGGATTTTGATGTCTGGGAAAATGAAAATTTCATAGCAGAAAAGAATATGTCAGGAAATAAATCATTCCATTTAAAAATAGACGAGATGTTTGAGTTCAGCTCAGCCACACAAAAAGAAATCTCAGTGTTCCTTATATACATAGAACTGGGAATGTGCTTAAGAGACCAATAGTATTTATGCACCCCAAAGAAGCTGATCTTTCAGAATAAACTCAGGGCACCGATTCCAGTCTTAAATACAGAAAAATGCATGGACACCTGCTAATAGTTTATCTCCTAGTAAGAGGCAAATTTTTGCTCCTGGCAATACTTGTGCACCAGGCTTGCTGTCACCTATGGAATCTCGTCACCATGAACTTACCTGTGACCACTCATCGCCTCTCCAGGTACTGCAAAAAGGGAACATGGTCCTTGCCAGATGAAAAGCAGGTTTTGTACTTGCTCATGGGTAGCTAGGTTTTTCTGTACTTCCAAAGCATGTCAGGCTTCTCACAAGATCTGTTCTGCAAGCCTATCTGTTACATGAAGTACTGTTGTGGTGGGTGTTACAGCTGATACTATCTTCTACTCTCTCCAAGTGCTATTGTTTTGGGTTTTTTTCCCCACAATGCAGAAGTAAATTTGCTTTTGGAAAGACATACTGTGCTGCCAGCTTCAAAGTAAGCAAAGTGATACACAGGAGCAGCTTAAAAGACAGAAGCCCACATGAGCAGCAGCAGAGTTTGCAGGTTGTCTGAGGTCCTGGCTAGAGTCAACTCTCTTGAATAACTAAGTCTCAACAGCTAAACAAATGCATACAAAGCCACCGAGACACCTTCCCTAACATTGCAGTCCCCAGCAAAACTCCTGCCAATTTGAAAAAAAAAAGTGCTCTTTTCCATCAAACTGTGCAGCAATGAACTAGCCCCTAATCCTTTAAGAATTAATCCTACTATTAAACCAAACATATTAATCCTACTATTATTAATCTGTTTCAAAAAGTAGATGAAAATCTAGATGAGCATAGACATTAACTGCTTTACTGGCAAACCAGAGTGGGAGTGGCCACTGCTAAACTGCAGCAATGTTCTGCTAAACTTAGGTCTAATGAAACGTAGTGTTCCGTAGGAACAGGGTTCCTCCTCCAGCCAAATCACTGAACACGTTGAAAGATCCTAACCCTCAAATTCAGCAACAGGAAATACAAAATTACAGCTAAACCACAGACCTAGAATGGAATTCCTCAACAGTAATGTTTTATTGCTATTTAAATCATCGCTTCCAGACCCAGATAAAGGAGGTGGTGTTCTAGTGGGAATGGCAGTAAAAAAGCTTCCCTGTAAACAGCCTACATAATGTTGCCAAAAACTCCTACCTTCAGTACCATAAAGTGGCAAGGGACTGAATTGTATTAATCTGGCCGAGCAGCAAGATAATTGTTTCTCACTACTCATTCCCTGGAAAGAACTTGGTTAACTCTAACACAGCAGCTTTCCCTGTAATTATAGTTACACAACATTAGTCCATAACTTTTATTCTTATGGTAAATGAATCACAAATAAAAAGATGCTTTTTCAATCTGTAGATCAGTAAGCCACTAAACCTACGCAGCACAATATAATTATACCACAGTAACTTTCAATTAGCCAGCCTATAGAAATAGTTTAGCCTTACCTATATGCACCTCAGAATGAGTTCATTTATCTCATTTTTGGGGACAGCTTTGTCCATCTCCATTCTCCTGTGGAGTGGACTGACATCATTCCCAATCTACCTGGTTTTAAAAGAAGGCAGTTAAGCTGACATTATCATTATACTATAGCTGGAGCCCTTGTGTGGACACATCCACCGCAAGACTCCTTTTCTTCTGAAACTCAAAGCACAGGTCCCTGCTCAACTCCAAAAGCAGTAATTCATACGTATGAGAAGAAAACTTGTTTGCTCTCATTTCAAGAACAGGGATCTCATTTGCAGAACTGTAGCCAATAGCGAACATCACAACTTATTAGTAAACATATTTTCATGCTTCTGCAAAGTAAGTCATGTTTTTAGCACTACTTGGAAATGAAGAATAGCAAAACCCACATCATCTAGACAAATGGTAAGTGCTCTTGTTGATCAAGTCCTATCCCATTTATATTCAAAGCAGTATCACTGGAAGTCTAAGGAATGCCATAGCAGCATTTGCACAAGATTACTGAGCTGCTTTGTTCCAATATTTCTATAAGCCCTCCAGCTTCTTTCAAGAAAAACAAAGCTGAATGTAAATTAATCTAACAACCGAGGGAAAGGGGGCTTGACATGTTCCTTGATATCAGAGAATCACAGAATCATAGAATGTCCTGAGCTGGAAGGGACCCACAAGGATCATCAAGTCCAGCTCCTCTCCCTGCACAGGACAGCCCCAAATTCACACCGCGGCTCTGAGGGCTTTGTCCAAGGGCTTCTTGAATATCGCCAGGCTGGGTGCCGTGACTGCCTCCTGGGGAGCCTGTTCCAGGGCTCCACCACCCTCTGGGGGAAGAGCCTTTGCCTAATACCCAACCTAACCCTCCCCTGGCACATCTCCCTGCCATCCCCTGGGTCCTGTCACTGGTCACCAGAGAGAAGAGATCAGCGCCTGATATCTTCAAGTAAGCAGAGTCAGAGATAATAAAATTAAAGGATCCTGAACAATGTCCATGAAGGTTAAATTTTGAGTTCTCCCTGTTACAAAATAGTTGGTTTCCTTCCTGGAGTATTGTGACTGCACAAAGCACTATCTGTGTGTAGAAAACATTGCTTACGTCTAGTTTACAAATTGGCTGGTGACATTGCACCCTCAAATACCACCACCCCAATCACAAATCAACTCTTATATTTGTCACCTTTCCTGCTCAGCATTGCTCTTTACCTCCCAGTTGAAATGCCATAATAGGTGGCTGTGGACTTCCCATGCGCAAACAGGTATTTGCTTGCAAGGAGTCAGTAGAGAAAAAAAAATACAACTTAACAGCATGCTGAAAGGAGACACTGTGGCTCAGAGAATTTAATTGCATTAAACATCCTAAGTGAGAACAGTTATCTTGATAGAAGGGCATTACACTGAACAATTCAATACTGTTCAGCAGTGATTCTTTTTTAAGAAAAACAAACAAACCAAAACCACACTTCCCCCAAAAATCAGCCTAATTAATTCATATTAGACTATTACTTTGAAGCAGAATGGGTCTGAATGCTGAATTTTGTAAAAGCACTAAGTACTTCAAAACCTGTGTGACATAACATGGGTTTCGAGGAAAAGAAATATTTCACAAGGACAGTTGTCTCAAGAAAAAAAAGTTCTAGCTGTATTTTGCTGTCTCTAGAATGGGAAAATTTTATCACTAGAAAATATCTTCTGTGCAAGCAAGCAATAAATTTTCAATTGAGCAGCAAGAATTGTTATTTTATTCAAGGTATCACATGCTGCAATTTTGTTAGACACATCTCTAATGAAGAGGCCAATACATAGAACAAGTTACAGGGAACAGAATTGCTACAGAAACCTGTTCTCTCACTTAACAGTCTCCAACCACTGAATACTTTTCATGGAGATCAGGTGACACATTTCTGCTTGGCAAAACCTACAAGAAAAGCTCTTCTGCCAGCAAACCAAACCTCCTTTAGAGAGCTGAAGGGACTGCTGCTAGAAAACAGCTTTTTTGTTCACATGAGCTACATGACCTGCCTCTAGTTTGTATGGGGACTGCTTCCAGTGATCATTAATGTCCCCCTAAAAATTAAAAAGACAAAATAGGTCCATGTCAGTTGTCATCAGCTTTCCTGTCTTATTTATCAGGGGGGTACATTTTCTTTAATGTTCCTCTTCTCACCAGCATACCTGTAAGCCCTTATTATTCTTCATGTCCCTTGCCAAATTCAGCTCCAGCTATGCCTTAGCTTTCCTGATCACATCCCTACACATCTGGGCAGCATCCCTATATTCTTCCCAAAATACACATCCCTGGTCCCACTGCCTGTGCATTTCCTTCTTACACTTCTGTGTGACCAGGAGGTCCTTACTGAACCATGCTGGTCTCCTGCCTTCCTTGCCTGATTTCTTCCACACAGGAATCAAGAGCTCTTGTGCTCTAAAAAAATTTCCTTAAAGAGCTGCTAGCTCTGTTCTGCTCCTTTATCCCTGATAAAGGCCACCAATCTTCACCTCTAACATGAACACTTCCCAGTCTGCTTCCAAAGGCCTTGTGAGCAATGGTACAATCAGAGAAGCTACAGAGATGGGAGCAGGGGCAACACTCTTTGTTAAGCAAAAAGCAAGGGATGAATTCTCTCTTCAGAGAAAACAGATTAAATCAAGAGTTGCTTTAGAAAGGCACTCAAGCTACTGCCTGCTTCGGCAGCCTTCTAAGTATTCACATCTCCTCAAAGGCTGAGGAGCTGCATTCACTTTAGGTTCTTTTTCTTTTAAAGTTGCATAGATCCTCAAGATAATGCTGTGTTTCAGACCCTCGCATGCCCTCCTGCAATGCTGATGTGTAAATAATATAAAAATAAATATCAGAATCTTCACAGAACCACACAGGTTTTGCTTCCAAAGAGATGCTTTAATATGGCTGTTTATCTTCCCCTTTCTAGTTTGCTTTCCAAGACCCATGAAATCCCGTGTGGCTACATCAGTGTGTCTTGTCCCTTCATCCTGAGCTTTAACATCTGCACTTCGGATAGAGCTTCCAAACAACTCCGTCAAGAACTAAGGCCTGTGTTTCCAGCACTCATCAAAGTCCTTAAAGGGGCAAAAGGGTTTCCTACTCTGAGGCCACACAACAGGTACTGAGACTAAACCAGAGGCCTAACCCTCAACTACAGCAGTTGCTCCTGTAGTCAAGAAGAAAGAGCAGAAGCAGAGGTCAACTTGGTTAGTAAGAAGGATTGGAAGATGCAGCCCATTCTGCGGCAGGACAGGACAGGAAAGAGATATAAATCATAAAAGAGGCAAAAACTATCCAGTCACTATATATGACCAAGCTCCAAGACAGGCAAAAAGATTTCACCCATCAGCCAGATGAGCAAATTTCTACCTGGTTGCTCCCATTCTGGGAACATAAGAGCAAACTATAGCTCCGTGGGCCCATGTGACATCAGGACATCCAGGGTGAAATGCAATGTACATTTGACTCGAGATAGAGGGGTCGACCTAATCACTGGAGCCATTGCACAGCTTACTGATGAATGTGGAACATGCACAATAACCAAGCGAGCCACGCAATTAGAGCTTCTCTGGAGTAAAGAGCAGTGGCTGCAATATCAGCTAGGGAGGCCTCGCAGGCTGATTACATCACACTACCACAAACCTGCCAAGGCAAACGTCATCTGTTTACCATGGTAGAAGTAACAACTGGATGGTTGGCAACATACCTGGTAACCCAAACCACTGCCCAAAACCCCATCCTGGGCCCTGAAAAGCAAGTTCTGTGGCAACACAGCACCCCAAAAAGAATTGAGTCAGACAATGGGACTCATTTCCAAAGCAATCTCATTAGCACCTGGGCCGAGGGTCA
This sequence comes from Anhinga rufa, assembly GCA_013400875.1. NCBI lineage: Eukaryota > Metazoa > Chordata > Aves > Suliformes > Anhingidae > Anhinga > Anhinga rufa. Next base: position 18,853 of record VZTV01029742.1, read on the forward strand.
TGGTGCTGACTGAGTGTACCACATCCCCCATCACACACCAGCTGCGCAGTAAGACTGAAAGATACAATGGACAGTTAAAGATGGGCACTGGGAGATACAAGTAGCAGGATGCATATTTAGCAGAAGCCACTTGGCTACTTAATACCAGAAGATCAGGTAACTGACCTGGTCCTGACCAAACCCCTGCATACTGCAGAAGGAGATAAGGTTGCTGCAGTGCCTGTGGGTAACTGGCTGGGAAAGACAGCATGGTTTGCTTCTCCCTTGGGAAAAGGCAGACCTGTTCATGGGATTGCTTTTGCTCAAGGGCCCAGTACACTTGGAGGGTAATCACAGAATCACAGAACGGTGGGCGTTGGAAGGGACCTCCGGAGCTCCCCTCGTCCAGCCCCTGCGTGAGCAGCACCCCCAGAGCAGGGGCACAGGACCGCGTCCAGGCGGGGTGGGAATGGCTCCAGGGAAGGAGACTCCACAGCCTCTCTGGGCAGCCTGGGCCGCTGCTCTGGCACCCGCACAGCAAAGGGGTTTGGCCTCAGATTTCAGTGGAACTCCCCGTGTTCCAGCTTGTGCCCGGTGCCCCTTGTCCTGTCGTCGGGCACCGCTGAGAAGAGCCCAGTCCCACCCTCCTGACACCCGCCCTTCAGACACTGATAAGCACTGAGGAGATCCCCCTCAGCCTTCTCTTCTCCAGGCTGAACAAGCCCAGGTCTCTCAGCCTTTCCTCCCCAGGGAGATGCTCCATCCCCTGAGCATCCCTGTGGCTCTGCGCTGGCCTTGCTCCAGCAGCTCCCTGTC
>VZTV01029754.1:1212-12302 GCA_013400875.1 Anhinga rufa
ATTTAGTTGTAGTACAATATAATGGCCAAAGAGTTGAACATCTGCTGTATAAGCAGGCTTTTTTCCCAGTTAAACACCTGCAAGAGGCTCAGAAAAAGGCAAAGATCCACTTATAGGTCTGATACAGAAGTGACCAAGTAGCTGACTTCCACCACAAGAAAAGGGTTTTCTGAACAATTTTAGAATGCAAGTGCAGACCAGGTGCCAAAATCCCTCACTTTATGGGAAGAGTGAAACCTGCTCCTCTATTCTTCGTGGAAGACTACCTAAGTTAGGGCATATCTCCCTTTTTTGCCAATACAGCTTCTGGAATAACCTAGAAGTGACCCCTAATCAACATAGCTCTGCCATCAGAAACTCCTAGTATGTGTGCACTTACACTAACAAACCAGTGTTATTACTGTCAGTATTTGCTCTACTGAAAAACAAAGCAGGTTTAAAACAAACAAATGGAGGTACTTTTTTATATAATACATAATTAGATTGTGAAACCTACTGCCTACAGGATCAGGCAGAGGACAAAACTTTATCTGGATTTAAAAAAGCATTAGGCAAATTCATAGAGGAGATGTACATCATTGGTTATTAAACATGAAAGCCCAGATGCAACCTCTGGCTCAGAAAAAAAATCACTAAAATGCTGATTGCTGGAAGCTGGGAAATTATACCATGGGAAGGATCACTCTATAGCTGCCTTATTTTTTCTGTTCTTTCCCTAAGGGTCAATGTTAGAGCTAGGGGACTTTGGTCCTTTGATCTAAGCTCCCAAGCAGGTCACAGAAGCAGTAATTCCTATAAACCCTCAGTGAAAATAAACATGAATACTCCAAGTCCAAAAGGAATCTTATCTGATTCAAATATTATTTGGTCCTTGTGGCCTTTCAAATATTGCAGCCTACTAATAGTCATTAAAATTTCCATGTACCTCACATGCTATAAGCTTTGGGAGGACCACACTTAGTTCCCAGGTCCCCCAGTTCTACTGCAGAAAGCAAAGGGAAGAAGGGTTTGACCAAATACACAAATTTTTAGCGGGTCTTCCCCTCTCTGTCATTGTCTTGGTAATTTACTCTAGCAAGGATCCCTCCCTTTCTGTAAGAACAGAATATAAGAAATACTCTACTGGGTCAGACCAAAGTCTGAGTCCATCTAACCTGTCTTCCATGGTTCAGTCTTTTACCAGCTGGTGATCATTCAGCCATACTGACAAATACATAAAAAGTATTGTCTAAGGAGGAAACCTGACCAGCTTCTTGCTGCCAGGTCCTAGACAAAAGCAGAGTATAGCAAAGGACTCTATTCTTACCATCCCCACTCCTTCCCTGCTGGCCACGTTACTTCCTCATCGTTATATAAAACTGTCTCAAGTAGCTCCCATAACAATAGCATTAGAAACAATAAGTAAAAGTGAAAGAATAAACCAAAAGTAGCAAACATTGCATACTCCTGCCCTTTCCAAACTCTGGCATTACCATGCTGAGGCATATATCTCCTAGTGGAGTAATAGCTCAGCCTTCCCTAAAGCAGTACGTTTATAGCAACGAACAAAGAAGGTGACACCTAAATCTATGACATCACACTGTCCACAAGGCTACCCTCTGTGTGACATGTTAGCATGTCAGAGGAAAGAGGGCACAGGGCTGTATTCCTTGATAACCCAGAGACTAGTCCCTGATGCTATTACTTGATCGTTGAATTCATATGAAGTTTTTATAATGATGTTTAAAAGGCACTGCAGCACAATATTTTTCTATAAACTGAAAAAAGAATAGTAAATACAATGGACAAATATCAGGAGGTGCTCCCATGAAGCAGTTTATGAAATATTTATATAAAATTTTGTAACCTTCATCAGAGGCCAAGTTTATTGTCAGAACCAACAGGATATTTTCAGGCAAATAATCCCTTTCATCGGTCTTCTAAAGAAACAGAATGGAAACTTATAAATGAGACTTTGAAAAATGTAGTATGAGACCATACAACATACTGTAAAGCTCTTCGCATTACATCTCTGCTTCATTCCTTTACAAGGAAAAGACAGGTGCTGATAACATACCTTGCCTCTCTCAAAAACGGTTTGTACTAGAACAGAAATGGTGCAAGGATTTCTTTCCACTAAACCAAGGTGTCACTCCTGGTGTTAAAGATAATAATATGTTACTTCTATTTAAGTTTACCAGATGAATGATTCATTCTCTTGCCTTCTCAATGTGCCTTTAAAATTTTCTCCGTTCCTCTCTTTCTGCATTGCCATACTCCTCCTATACTGTTTTATCTAAAAAGTTATTAATGAAATACATATAATATAGTAGAACACATGTAGATAGAGATCGCACCTGTGTACGCAGCGATATATTCTCTTTTTCTCTCCTTTCTCCAATTAGCCTCTGATAATGTGAGCAGGCTAACATGATTACAGGTAATGAACCAATTACTATTTCTACAGCCGTGCTGAACTGTTTTTCCTTTGACTTAATTATGTTTAAAAATAACAAGCTTTCATTATGCTTTTTATTGATGATCACGTTTACACCCCAAGTCAGCTAATCAGCCATGAGCACATAACAATATGATTTGAATACTTACTGCTCATGTGACTACATTTTTAAACTTAGCAAAGAAACAAGCAGGAATATCTGTAGTTACAATTTATGGACAGAGTCCAACCCTGGAAAGGTATGAATCCTGTGGTACTCCTCACAGTGCACATGGGTATGCATTGCTTATGTCTTTGTGTGTCACTATGCCTTTGTATCAACTGAGACAACACAAGGAAGAGAGGAATGAGAAAGAAGTAAGAGAGCCAGGGCAAGACTGAGTTTGCTTGGTAGCACTGTTGCTCTGATTTAATCTCCAGAAGCTTACTCCACCTCACAGGGGCTTTTGGTTAGGCTTTTCTCCTCTATGAGCTCTCTTGGGAAGGATTCTGAAGCAATTATATATATATTTATTTATCTTGCAGCCCACTGTGGGGCAAGAAGGCAATACTAATCCTCCCAAGCAAAGCTGGGGACAATACAGCCTCAGCAACACTTGGAGCCACCTGGTCAGGTATGGTCCCAGATAGATAAAAACAGCCCCATGTGGACACATTTTTTTCCAAGACTCACAAGAAGTTGTATTCTTGCACGCCTTTGAGCAACAGCAAATCACTGCTTTGCTCCAGGCTTGGAAATCATGGCCTCTGCTCCTGTTCGCACTCCTCTCCTCACTTTTCAAGAGTAGCAAAAATCTCCAGAGGTTCTTTTGTTGCTGAAGCTGTGGTACAAAAGTGGAACAGTGCAGAGAGAGTTTTGGCCCCTAGTTTTAACTGAATGCAACAAGGAGGGTTTGGGTAAAGAATAAGGATTCAGGTCTGAAGCAAACCAGGGAATTTAGGTAGTCAGCTGAAACTTTTATAACTACAAAGCTTAACTTTCCTAGTGCAGCCAGACAAGCTAAGTTTATATCAAACTGCAGAAGTCACATTTGTCTCTTTCAAATATGCCAAGGTCAGGTCTTGCCTATGTTTCCGCTAGGAACCACATGGCTAGACCACTTCCCAGTGAATTAAAACATGTTTCTTACTTACCTGCCAGGGGACTGGCCTAACTTCCCATGAGCTGGCAGAAATGCTCGCCATTCTTCCCAGTATAGTTTCACAGATGGGCAGAAAAGCTTAGGCTCACCAGCAGACATGCAGAACGCTCATGGTGCTTTAGCTTGGCAGTGACAGACAGGGAAATACCATCCTAATTTTCAGTCTTTATTCCAAAGACAGTTTCTAATTTTTTTTCCCATTGACTGACCTTTTTAAAGAGGAAAGAGTAACATTCTACTCAATTAAAGAGATTTAAAATTTAAAGAAATTGAGCTATCTTCAGGAGTGATTTAAAAATTCATTTAAGGTGCTTCCCTTTGGCCTAAGAAGCCCATGTGGGAGGTTTAAAACTGTCCTAGGAGTTGCTCTTTCAGCTTGTTGGCTGCTTTGGATCTTTTTGTGAGATGCCTAAATCTTCCCTTAAGCAGGGATGCTCTCTATACTTGGTAACTTAAGATTTTGGGCAGCATTTGAGGAGCCAGATGCCTTAGAGTTAGGTACTGAAGCACTTTACTTTTAGGCACTTATGTTCTTATTAGATCCAGCCCTTTAAACTATGAACATTGCAGAAAAGTCTCTCTGCATTAAGAAGAAGTTATATTAAGCCATAGAAAATTGTTAAATTTTAATGTGATAGGGCACTCAAACTTGGTTCTTACTAGTGAGAATCTCATTTACAAAATGGCTGCTAATGAAATCTCAGAGAAAATATGTTGGCTTCAAAGCAAAATTAAAATAAAGACAAATGACTGAGGAATTATTGTTTTCAATAAGTTCTTTTTTCATGTGTTAATTACAGGGTAAGAAAGTGATTCGAGTATCTTATTATCTATCTCTCCTTTTTCTGCCAGGAGTTTATAAAGGGTGTGAAAATGGAGGGGGATAGTAATAACTTCATTTATGTTTTAAAGAAAATAATCAGGTTAGCCAGTATTTAATACTGAAAGCCTGAGGATCCCATTTGCATGACTTTGAAGGACAAATACAATATTATCAGTTATGTCAGTGAAAGGAAAGATAGGGCCTTAAGCAGATGTATTTATTTATATATAGACAAAAAATCATCTCATCAGAGAAAGAATTGACAAAGGAGAGAAATCCATTGGGATACAGGCAGAGATATTAATTTTGTTATGACTAGTGCAATTATTCCAATTTGACAAAAACAGAGTTTTGCTGATATGATCTTTAACATTCTTTTACATAAAATCTTGGGGTGGGGGAAACCCCTCAAAAACTAGATCAATGCTTTCTAAAAACCTTTCAATATCCCAGGTAAAATAATTTCATTATTTTAGTGGTTCTAATGTTTGCAAGTTGCAGACTCCCAGCGTACTTTAAGGGAACATAAACACACCTTCTGTACTCAGAGAGGTAAATGCTACAAAAATAATTCAGTGTTCAGTACATTATGAAGCAGGAGATAAATTCCTCTTGTTTTTAAATGGCAGTGGACACTGAGGACTGGTGTCATGCAATGTTTCTGCATTCACCTAAAGTGCCTGGACCCTCAGGAGCGCAGTTTTGCTGAGACCCCTCCAGACAGTCTCAGGGAGCCTCAGCTCCTCCCAGAGGATGCTGCAGCCCAAGCATCAGTACTGAGTTTTCTCAGCACATCACTCCTGTACTTTGGGCTCTGCCATGGATGTCCATTAAATCCTAGTATTACCTATAAAATTGCATTGCTGACCTTCAAAGCAATGCACAAATTTAGTCCTGCTTACCTCACAGAGCTCCTATCTAAGTATTTGCTTAGTCATTCCCTGAGGTCCTACCCTGCTGGTCTCCTGTCAAATCCTACATTTAAAGCAAGAGCCTTTGGCTCTCTCTCTTTCAGCATCTCTGCTTCTCCGACGTGAAAGTTGTTGCTGGTGAAGGTTCACGAATCAGAAGGCTTTTTCCTGCCTGTTTTACAAACACCCGTTAACTCTTATCTGTTCTCTTCAGTTTCTGCTCAGCGTGCTTTAATAAAAATGCTGCAGGCTGTCAGTCCTTACTTTGAGCAGCAATAGTTAGGATTTATTTTTAAATATAAACAGCCGGAAGGAGTCTGGAGGTGCTAAACAGTCGGAGAGCCTGATGAATAATGCGTGTCATTCCCAGCTAAACCCAAAAGCAGCCATTTCTGGACTACTTGTTGGAGCCACAGGAACAGGCAAGCCAGCAAGTACATACCAAGGCTCCCCGAAACCTGTCGGTGTGCCCGGCCCCCCGGTGCAGCTGTCCCACATCAGCCAGCAACCCCTGTCATCTCCCACCAGCCTCCTGGGCTGCAAGATGGGCCTGAGCTGTCACTGAGCGCTGGGCGGGACTCTGGCAGGCATCGTGCCATAGCTCTCCTCTCATGGAGCCAATTAGGCAGTCTGGAGAGCATCGTTATCAGGAAGGCATGTGATGCTACGGGTCAAAAAGGAGACATGTAAAAAGCTGTTATTTCTCCATCTGCAACAGAGAAATACTTTAAAATAACAGATGGAGCCTATATCCAAAGGGTTTAAGCTGTCCTGTTTTGCACCAAACCAAATATCAGCTTTCTGCTACCTAGTTACCATATCTGAGCAGAAAAAAACCCCACCTGTGAGGTGGTAATTCCTTAATCTCTTACAGCCATTTCACCAGCAAATGTCCCAGGTCAGTATTTCTTAGAGACCATCTTTTCCTCCTGTGACCAAGATCAGTTTTTAAGCAGTAGAGAAGTTTCCTTGAAACTGTCTCTTTGTCATCCCTCACTCTGGGTAGGAGTACTTTACATCTCTCCCCAGGGGTCCTCCTCAATCCCTGTGTTTCCCACCAGACCCTGATTGAAGGACTGACTTCAAAGAACTCCCATATATGTCCTGAATATGGTAAGTGGGTTTATCTGAGATCACTGCACCTCCTTGGAATGGGCAAGCTGCAGCTCAGATTTAACACTTTCAGTGCATAAAGGCAGCACACAGGTAGAAACAGGCACATGGAGTTAGTGGTCATAGAAATAATGCCAAAGCCTGCCACATTCTCCACAGCAGCATTTGTTCACTCCTCCAGAGGCTGGCCACCCACCAGAGGAGCAGGCAAAGCTACTAGGGAAACATCACCATGCAGGACATACATCATGCCCTCTAAGAAATTTAGCACAAAGTGATTTCTGCATGAAAATTGAAATGTTGACAAGACCGCCACTTTGGGCATCACTTGTCCTAGGAGCTAAGAGGAGGGGGAGAGCACGCTTTCTCCCCACATGTGGATTTGAGCTTTAATTCAGCACAATAAGGGACTTGGCCTCAGTGCTGATATGCAGTCTGTTCTTACACTCTTGTTTTTTATCATGTACACCGGCCTTAACTGTGCCAACATACAGATTTTCAGGTATGTTCTGAAACTTTTTTTTTTGGTTGGTTTTGTCTTTTTTTATTTTATATTTTTCTCTGACCCTGTTATTAGCAAGGAGCCACAAACTTCTGTGTCAGCAGAACGGAGAGATGTCATGCTGCAAAGCGGCGCTCAGAAAGGCCAGGCTGAGGCAGAAAGGACAGGGACTGCTTAAGTCACTTTGGCTATGATACGCCTCGTGTTATGGAGCTCTGGCTTCAGACTGATTCTCCTGGACTGGAGAGACTAGTCTGGGGGCTGGTCTGGGACCTATCCAACAGGCGATCCATCCCAAAACCACTAGAGAGAGTTTGGCAGAAGGAAAATATCCGAGGTTTCTTCCTCCTTTGATTTTCCAGTCCCTCTTTCCACAGATTTTCAAACAGAAGAGAACAGGAGTACTCCAGCTTTTTAATTTAGCCAAATTGGATTCCAAGTCAGTGCCTTCATTTTTTTGATACCTACTACATTTTGGGTGCTATGCATACTGTATATTTTAATACCACAACAATAATAAGAGGTAAGCAAATAATTTGCATTGAATAACTTGAAGAATTTCGTCTCTTCTCTCACTCACAATTTGGCTGGAAGCAGCTAACAATGCTTTTGAATCTGTTGATATTCGGAGTTATTCCACCAGTTATTTTAGTGACTTAATTTCAAGACTACAGATTGTGCTTGAACTGTTTATTACAAGTATAGGGAAAATGTTAATTTTGAGCTGCCATAGTTATTGTAGATTGAATGCAGGGATCGCAAGGTTTACATATATATTTAATATTGAAAGGCATTAATTTCTGTCAACAAATAAAAGTGGTATAATATGACATTTTATTTGACTTTCCTTGCCTCCAGTTCAGCCTCAAAAAGAGCAGATAAAATACCACCGAAGTTAAAAACAGCTTAACCAGAACAATATTTGTCCAGTGATGAACAAACACAGTATATTTTCTTGCCTCTGACTCAAATTAATGTTAATAGAATATTAATACTCCAAGTTTCCAATACTGAAGAGACAATAGCAACGGCTTAAGTACATTGGTGGTGTTTTCCTTTTTTCCAGTGCAAATAGCAGATCTTGCAAAGTCCCTGAATGGGTCAGGATCCACCAAGTAAACCTTGTGATATTCCGCTATGCTGGCGTTACCTGACCATAGTGGCACAAGCTGTGGGTAGAGCAGGAAGCTCTGTCCAAAACTTTCACATGTTTTAGATTTCCACTAGCATTTCATCTTAGTTTCCCATTAATACATAAATGTTTATGAATAAACAAATATTAAAGTAAATGGGCATTTTTAACTAAATCTGTGATTCAAGATGATAAATGTCCTTGATTTATGCTGACATATAGTGGGAAGGGTTTTTGAAAACCTGTCTTTTTATGTGGAGATTAAATATAGGCACTGGGAAAACCCTTTTTGTATATACAAGGCTTGGTCGCATGGTTAACATCTGGAATGTATTCATTTCTTCTATAAACTACATATGACTCCCTTTCTACTACATTCCTCAAGCAGCAAGCAACATAGATGTATTGATATTAACATGCCTTTGATTCACTTTTCCCCATTTTACAGTCTACTGCCATATGCCAACAGCATGTCACTGGGCATGATGTAACCAAGTCTGCCCCAGGAAATTCAGAAAGACTATTTTACTAGAAACTGGGCCTAAAAAGACCACAATTTAATTTCATACCATTTGTTAAGCTGAAAAATATGAAAAGAACTTTGGCTCTGTACTACCTTTCTACTCCTGCAGTGGTAGAAAGGGCAAAAAGCTTGCTCAAGCCTGCAGCTGAGATTTCCCAAAGGAAAAAGAAACTCCAAGATGTAGTAAACTGGATGCAGATAGACTACCAGTTCTTCTTCCTGGACAGGAATAGAAAGTAGGATAACGTGCAGGTGGGAGAAGCCTTGCTCAGGATACTTTGCCCTGTCCAATCCTACCAGTGTGATCCAGGACAAAATTTGGTGACTTTTGCAACCACCCCTGCTGCTTAGGTGTTGGCAACACCTCTGGTATGGTCTTGGACCCTGCTGACTAGTACTTTCCTAGCTATTCAGGGCAAAAGCAGGGGAGGATCACTGAGGTCACCCTGTTTTGTTCAGTTGGCTGGAGGGAAAGGTAGCCATGGCCCTTGTCAGCAAGGCCAGGGAGGGATTCCTGCCCCCTGTACTGATATAGATTTATCTTCAGATAACTACAGCACTTTACACTGTGGACATTTTAGCTTTTTTTGGCTCCAGAAAAGGAAAACACACCTCCACCCTCTACCAAGCATGATCTCATCATAGCTGTAGCTCTGGCCTTTGTTTTCAGATTGGTCCTCTCCACTATGACCTGTTATCCAGTACTTAATAATTGCTCTGTATCTTTATCTATAGCCCAGTAGATGGACTGAGTTTGAAATCATGTGCCTTGTTATGGCCATGCATTCTGAATATGGAGAACACCACAAATGCCTCATTACTATTCATTACGAAAACTGAAAAATTCCAAGATTTTAATGGTGTTAAATACTGTAGAACAATAAAAGCTTGGCAAACTGTGTAAGATGCTGGGTACCTTGAGGTTTCAGTAATAGGGCCAACAGATCTTACCAACTGTTGGGAGTGAGCATAAGCAGGTATTGCATGATTGCTCTTAATGTTCAATGAAGAAACAATTTGTTGTTTTCACTGGTAACATGTTTCCTTCTGAGACACACCATCAAGACAGATGGTATGAATTGAAACTAATCTTAAGTAGCTCCAACAAAAAGTCAGGTTCTGACAGGAGATTGAATCTCACTTGTTTGCCTTTTCTAGAATGGAGTCATCTGGAGTACTGTGCTGATTTTGGGGCACTGCATTGCTAAGATTGGAATAAATCTGAAAGAAACGTCATAACTCTAAGAAACATGCTGGAAAAGGAAAGAATACATACATTGGAGTTATTTTGCTCAGAAAAGAAGGCAGAGTGTGACGTCTCCATCATTAAGAGCTTTTAAGAGTAGGCTGGAAAAAAAACATCTGTCAGAAATGACACGGCCGTAGATAATCCTGTCATGTGTAGGGAAATACATTGGATGATTCCCAAGAGGTTTTTCAGCTGTAAGGTTCTATTATAGACCAGATCCATTGTCTGTTGTCAAGTAATACCTTGGGTTTGGGGAGAACCTGGCAACACAGAGGAGCTTGCTCAGCCCCAAGTATCCTTACACTGCATAACGGGCCCTGAAACTGTTCTACTCCACATGATTGCCCCTGCTGAGAAAGCAAGGACAGTACAGCTGGGAGGAGGCTTTTCATACAAAGTAGTTTATTTCAAAATACAAAGAAGCATAAGAATGTAAAAATAACATTTAGAGACATCTTGATTTCTGTGAAACTCAGCCTAATACTTGAGGATTACTTTATGAGATAGCAGAGAATATTCAGAAGCTTTTTCTTACCTCTCTTCTTTAAATTGTTTCTCTTGATTTAGAGGACAGAATTTTGACCTGACACCTGTGATCTGAGTTACAGTGGAGTATGTAATTATGTGAACACTTAATGTAGCCCATATAAGGATATAATACCATTTTTTCCACCATCTTATACACAAGCATATAGCCACAGCTTGCAATTTAAAAATAAAAATGGACACTTGCATTATTTTCATTTCTATAATAGTACAGTACAGCTTTACTGACTTATAACATCTTATATGACAAGCTTTGGTTTTTTAAGCTATGTATTTTAATCATCTAAGCAGTCTAGATATTTTACTTTCAAACGGCAGCCTTGTTTTCCCTCAGTACTTTCAGTGACTACACACACAAACAAAATAAATCCCTAATTTAGCTGTTAATTTTTGACACTACATTATTACAAACTGTGACCCTGATTCAGTTTGAATTGCTGAATGTTTTTCATTTAGGACATAGCTATGGATACTGTTATTTTCTCTCTCTCTCTCACAAACACACACTCTACCATACGGAGCACATTTGCCGTGTCTGTATTCAAAGCTCTCAGCCTACATTAATGCAGCGTTGTGTGAGTTCTAGGCAAGCCAGAACTACAGCAGTGCTTGGTGCAGGCATCCCAGAGTTAAAACTACTCTGGATGGAGGCAGTGCTATACAAAGTCAGCATGGGTTTCAAAAGTGGTATGTTTGTGTCAGTTGCACTTCA
>VZTV01029796.1:203-18612 GCA_013400875.1 Anhinga rufa
GCAGGAGAATTCAGTTTATTGCTACAAGAGATCCCTGGGATGTACTTTAATACTAGATGATGAGAGGAAAACCTAGGTTTACTGCCAGTTGAAGGCCAGCTCTTGGAGCTGTAGGTGCAGAGGCTGACAGCCAGCTGTGGGAGAAAGGAGAAGATATTGGGCAACTTTTACACAGTGTTTGTGCTAACATATAAGGTTAAATTTTAGATGTGGAAATACTGAAGGAGGAGAAATATTCCTGGATTGCACAAGGCAAGAAGGCTTATATGAAGGGAGATTGACAGAACCAAATGCTCTAAGCTGAATTTTGGGTCCATGAAGGTTGCTGCAGGACAGGTGAGGAAGGCTGGGGGTACACGCAGAGCAGAGCTGAGTGGTCAGAATTACAGGGATGGGCATTCAGTTTGCTGCTGGATCCTACATCATCTGTAGGGGGAGAGGCAGATGAGGCAAGAGTCAAACATTTTACACTTGCTTTTTTAACTGGTAGGAGTCTTCAGGTGATAATTAAAGATAGGATTAGGTTTAGGAAGGGGGTTGGGGTTAAAAACAGGCAGGCCTGAGGTGTGCAGTCTGCTGGTACAGCCAGTAGGGCCTGCTGGGCTACAGTGAGGACCGGTGACCTCTGCTGAGGTGGCTTTTTTACTGAGTTTTACTGGCTTTTGGTTGGGGTTAGGGAAAAGAGGATCTGAAGAATTTAATTAATTTTTGGATTGTGTAAGGTCCAGGGTGGTAGGATGGTAGCAGGTTCCCCTAAGGCACTTAGAGAAGGTTAGTTTTCATTTGAGGTTTAGGGGGAACTGCACCCCAGATTTACAGCCACAATTAATCCTCAGTCATTGGCTCATTCTTCCCCAGGCCTGGTCCCAACCCTAGAGATCCAGTCAGATATGGCACTCCTATCAGTCCTATCTCTAAACCTAACTTGCACATCAAAAGAAGTTCACATGTCCTTCCTCACAGTACAAATAACTATCTGCTCTTCAGCCCTGACACCAGCTGCCATCATCCAGCCCTGCTGAACTTGCAGAGTCTACCAGTTAACACTCCTACAGCCAATGCTGCCCACTGCTCCATCCTTTAACCCTACCTCTAATGCTAACCCTCATCCTTGCTATACTCTAGCAGCCCATATCTACTCCAGATATATTCACAAGCCATTTGCTCTGCTGGCATTTGTGCTCAATCCAGTTTAGTGAGCCTACAAGGCTTTCTAACATTGATCATAGTCATTCCCAACGCAACATGGACACTTGTGCAGGTCCCAAGACAAGAAAGGGTTTGTCCCAACATCTGTGATGTTCTAGCCAGAGCTGTAGTTTTGTGGGACTGAGACAATGGCAAGAACCCTAAAAATCTTTGCTAATGAGCATGTGTCACATACAAATATAACAAAAGATAGAAAGCTGTAAACTGCTTGACTCCTCACATCAGTGACTGATGCTCACGCTTACTCATTCACTCAGAGAGAACAAGTCACTGACCAGACACTGTTCTCAGCAGCAGAGACATGGTCTCAAGAAACAGTTTCTCTTTCTTCTGCTTTCTTAATGTGGGCCTACTGCCTTTAATAGTATTATTCCTAAGCTACCTGCATGTGAATCCTTGTTAGCTTCTACACACACACAGCCAGTGCATGATAGGCCTTGCCAGAATGTGTATATTTGGCAAGACAGTGAAGCTGTGCTTATTTTCAGGTCACTTTGTTCTGGTTGTATTGAAGCTTTTCATATCAACAGCAGTTTCATTTCAGTAAGCTAATAATAGCCCTTGAAAAATCCTATGTATCAGCAAAAAGACTCCCTGAAACTGAAAATGAAATTTAAGAGTTTGTGCTGCACAAGTATGAGTGATGAGGAAGCCTACATGTTGGCCCAGGCTAAGGCATAGTCTTGCATTCGCATAGGGAGGCCTGTGGCAAGGCTTTGCTGTTGTCTGTAATTGGGGTATCAGCTAAGTCCTGTGAGATCCAGTAATTAACTCAGCTCTTTGAGTCCAAACTCTAGTTCTATCCCATGCCATTAAACCCCAGACTAACATAATCTAAAACACTTTATTCCCATCCAGACCTACAGCTGGTCATGCTTTACTGCGCATACACTCTTCTGAACTTTATAAGCTTTGTTCTTCCCAGCAATAACACTTGCTTTTCATCCCCATCAGTCCTTAGCCCCAACCTCAGCTCCAGCCATACCATTAACAGACTTGAGCAACTCAAGTCTCCAGAATTAATAAATATCAACCTAGACCGAGTCACAGCCCTGCGGTCTGGAGGAGCCAGCCAGAACTCTTCAGCTCCAGCTTTTCAGAAGCCAGACACCAGCCAATGCCATTCCTAAATTTGTATTAGTGTCCATGCTGGACAGCCTGTGCTGTCTTTGAGCCCTGAACCCTCAACACAGAATGATACTCCTGGAAGCAGCTCAGCAGCAGACATGAGCTTTGTTTATGGTATCAAGTTTGTCCTTTGAAAATGCCAGTAGAGCACAGAAAGGTGCATTTGAGTTTGCTTTTTAACTATAGCCCAAGAACAGGCCCTGAACATTGTCCTGTGTTACTTTCTAGTTTCCTTTATGCAGAAGTACAGCAGTAACTACACATACGACTCAAGAAATTTTGTGGATAAAGATTGTTTTTCTCAATGCCTCATTGTAGAATGGATACCTCAAGAAAACAGACATCCACGTCATGCTATTGTTGGTATTTTGGCACTGCTTTTGAGAAAGCAGTTAGTTTAGTCAAGGTCAGTACAGCATTTCCATTAGGATGATGCACATTTTCCTGGGCGAATAATTGTAGTACTATTTATCTCCAAGCTATGTTTTCACAATAGAGCTGAATCGATGTATCTGATTCCAGTTCACATACATTCATTTTACTTACCAGTGGAAACTGATATTACCAGTCTTTGATAAGCACTTAAATTAATTTCTTCCAGACATTTCATTTAATACCTTTCAGCCTAATGGGGTTAAATTAGCAGGACTAACTACTTAAGAGTACTGAAAAAGAAAGTAAAACATTTTTAGGATTAGATATTTGAGACAGGTTTACACATTAGCATATTAAATCCATACAATACAGGTGTTAAAAAGGGCTTCAGTTACTCCCTAATTAGAAGCAAACCTTTGACAAGAGCAGAGTGTGTGTATCTCAAGACACATGCTCCCCTGTGGGTGGGAGAACATCGCTATGCAGCTGCACGCCGTGCTGCCACTATGCATTCTCAGTGTAAGTGGAAATGTAAAGGTATTATTTCCTCAGTTTGTTTAAGAGCAGTATTCAGAGCTGCCTTGCTGCTCTCACTCAGCAGGACCATTTCCCTGCTTTAAACCTGGGATCGGGCACTGACAAACGTGGTACTAGCAAGTCTCCAGTCATACAAGGGAGGTCAGGTGTGAAGCAGCCCCACTATATGGCTTTACCACAGCTTTCTTACTGGAAATTATGGGTCTGGTTGGCACCTCAGCATCTCCTACCACTTTGGGGGAGAAGGCCCACAAAAGCTTTCTGATTGAAAGGCATGAACCACCTCTTAGAGGACCACCATCACTTGCTGGTCTCCCAGAACTGGAAACCTGTGCAGGCAGCTCACGTCATGCCCACATCACCTCCTGTATCAAAGCCTCACGTTGATGATTACCCAATGTGGGGGAAGAAGCAACAGGTTGTTTAGGAGTTCTTATTCTGGGAAACACCTACAGCAGTGGACACTGCCTGCAAGTAGCTTATGAGTTACATGCAGATGAGACACTTCTAATATGAAATTCTGGAATATCTTCCTGGTAGTTACTTTTTACTGAGAAAGTCAGAAAATCTGAATTATTCCAGTACAGAGAAGATGTATTCCAGTTTTCCATAAAACCAGTGTCCTAAAGATTTCTTTGAAAGGTACACAAAGTGTTTCTGGTGTTGGGTTTTTTTAATCAAAATATACCACTTTCAGGTAGAAAACGCTATCACCCATTTGGCAGTCCTCTCCTTAATTCATATTTCATAAATAACATTTCACACTAACCTTTTTTTAAATGTGCAAGGCCTAGAGATGTGAGGGTCTGGAAACAGGTACTGAAACCTTCAACAAAAAAATTAATCTCTACTCTCCATTCCCTCCTCCTCCTCTTTTTTTTTTTTTTTTTTCCCCAATGTAAAGTGGAAAATACAAGCTTCGAAACCTTGGGAAAAGCTTGAACTGAATGCATTTGAGAAATACCTTTTGTCAGAATGAGAAAAAAAATGTGCAATGTTTAAAATAAATGCTGAAATTTCACCCTTTGAAATATTTTCTACACAATAAAGTATTTCCAGTTAGGTTACTATGAAGTCACTATGCTGTTAGCTGTATCATGCATATCAATGTTTATTTTCCAAAAGTTTCTTCTAGGAGTATGAGTTTGTGCCATATGGCTTTGTGCATTATGACCTTAAGTCTACTTGTGTCATATCTCTGGATCTGATGGAACCCTCTTGTTACTGGGTCAATAATAGTGGTACCCTCTATTTCCATCTTCCTTGTTATTTACTTAGTCATTTTACTGCTTGAGAGATATGTCAACTAGCAAAAAAAAAGTCAAGAAGTACTTTATGTGCATTACAGCTCTGTCTTTAATATTTGGCATTTTTGATGGTGTTCAAAAGCCAGGAGTTTTCTCCTTTTCCTCAGAGATATATCTGGCAGAAGTGTATATGTGCTAACAAAATCCGGCATAATAGAGCTCTTTCTCATGAAGAAGTAAATAAAAATTAGTTCTAAAGTGAAAGCTGCAGATATTTCAGTTTTCTCTTAAAGGGGAGAAAAGCCCAGAAAAATCTGTTACATTTTATATGTACAGACATTTCCAGAAAATTTAAATCTCTGATTAGGCTACACTTTTTTAACAGAATAGTGAAAGATCCTTGACTCAGATGAATATCTCAAAGGAAATATCCTTTCAGTTAGTGAAATATCCTTGACTCAGGAGTGCAGGTGTAAAGTGTGTGGAATTAGGGAGGAAAGTTTGTGAACATGGTGTTGCTTCTGTCTTTCACTTGTTCACTCCTCCTTATGCCAGGAACCACATAAAATGAGGGTAGGAAAGGTCAGAGGGAGGAGCTGGAGAAAGTGAGTCTCAGGGTTTCTTTAGTTTTCTCTGCTGCTCCAGAAAAAGCCTTTGCAATCCAAAGAGCACACGCTAAAGCAAAGAGCCAGACTGCCACTCACCCAAGCTCATTTCTCAGCCCTGAAAGGTGCTGTCATAGGTGCATAGGTGCATAGGTGCATGCTGTCTCTGCCGTGTAACTAGCTCCTTTTAGTAATGCCAAAGCGAAAGTTTCCAAATCAGAGCAAAGACCAACCTGCTTGTGTGCATGTGAAGGGCTGGCAGGCTGGGTGTGCTGGGCTGGGAGTGCTCATTTGGACTGGGGCAGTGGCAGCAGCCACGGCGGGTTGAGCAGAGGGAAGTAAAGCACTTCTAGAAATGTTTTGGCTTGGGAACTTTTTGCCCAGCTGTTCAGGATAACAGACCTTAAAAAAAAAGATTTGCATTTGTGTGACTTGAGTTAGGTCTTAATGCAATACTGTGTACTCCTAAGCGTGTATCTCTGCTATCCTAAAGAAACAGAATGTATGTATTTGAGCTTTTCATCATGTTCCCTCTTTTCTGATTTGTCTGTTGAGAGTCATTCTCTCTAATCTTCTAAAGCATGATGAATGCACATCAACGTTGCATTGCAGGCTAAAGGAAATTTAGGGGTAAAGGGAAAAGAATTGCTTCTGTGGCACCTTTGTCCCGCAGGAACCCTAAGTTAAAAAAAAAGTATAAAACTCTGGGGGGAGCTGGTACAATGTCAGAGCACTTAGTTTCCTAGTCCTTCTTGAGTTTTTGCTCTTCTGCTTTAAGGAACAAGTAATCTCTCAGATTTGCTTTTTTTTCTGAGAAGAGTCACATCTCTGTTTGTAGCTAAGGAGCATCCAGCTTGGTGTAGTCAGAGGATCTTAGAGTCATTCAGATGTTGATTGGTCTCTCGTGCATAGGACAGCTATTTCAAACAGGCTTTGACTTACACCAGAGACTGCCAGCCAGAAGGAGGCCAGGCTGTGCTGTTTCTGCCCTGCCTTCATTGTCTGCTCATGCCCTCAGTGGCTGGCATGAGAGCCGAGGGCTGCTCTGAAATCCAAGGGCTCCTCTGCTCACTCTGCTGTGGCACACAGCCTTGTGCTGGCAAGTAGGTCCAACACCCTCATAAGGTCCCCGAGGAGTCATTCTCCACCTCCCCATCCCTGAATCACAAGCCTCAGAAAGCAGGACAGGCAGAGGAGGGTCCCTCACCCCCTGTGCTATCTTATTGTTTTCTTTAAAACTTTGCATTCCTCCAAAATGGGACAAAATACCTTATTATTTCCCAGCTCTCCTGAGGTTACATGTTCTAGTGATGGCATTTGCCACCCACCTGCTGGGAGAGAAGATATGGGCAAGGGAAGCAGTGCTTGGATTAGTTATTGCAGCAACCAAGGTGCTCAAGTTGCTTGTGCATGCTTAAGTAATGACAATGCTGAGGATAGTGGAGAAGAGTCCCCCAGGAACAGAACATGAACATTAATTATAGGGGGGAAAATATATTATTAACATCAGACCGCACACTACAGGAGATCCCAGTGTGACTATTAAAGGAAATTAATTACCACCTCTCTTTACCTTTCAGATCAACTCTTCCTTATAATGAGAATAATTCCTTCCTTGTTACCACTAGTATTATCAGCTGTAAGCGAATAATTTTTCCTGGTATTCCATTTACTGCTATTGTGCATCTGCATGTTTTGAAAATAAATACTTCCAATGGATGCACTGCATCCCCTTCACGGGGAGGTCCCGCAGACAAAGTTTGGGCACTGGAAAATAGAGAGATATGCTAAAATACTCATTTCTCTGTATGGATAAATGTGAAATAACATCAAAGTAAATCAGTGTGGCAAAACCAGAACCAGACTTTAGGAGGTGGCACATAGCACAGTGCAGGAGACCTCTCTTTCTCATAACTGCTCTTCTCGTCACATCAGCCACACATGGCCATCATACCGGCTTTGTAAATTCTGGGATTGAGGATCTTGAGAAATAACTAACCTTTCAGAAATAGTTAGACATTGAACCCTTTGAGGCCAAGTAAAACAAATAAGTTTAAAGATTCTCCGTCTAAATTATTTTCCATGTACCCTACTCCCCTAAAATAGAGCAGTTAAAAGCAAGTAGATACTCTTACTTTTTTAGACTACTCCTGCTTCACAACCCTCTTTTCCAGATCACAGTGTATTTTCCAAATATGTCTTGTGAAAACTCACATGAGAAATTTTTGCTGGTAAAGTCAGAATTGAGGTCAAAACTGGACTAAAAGAAAGCTCATTACAACTTTAACATCCATAATCCACCCTGAGGAGAGAGATGAATGCAGCGAGCAGGCTATGGATGCATTGTTTCCATTGTACTCTTGATTAACTTATAATTCACAAGTGAGGGAGTGTGAAGGAAACTACTGACTGATGGAAGGTCACCAATTCCAAGAGGAAATAAATGATATATAGGCATCCCATTCATCACTTTATTTGTGTAACAGCATTTTGGATTCTGTCTCTCTAGGGCAAAGCCCATTTTAAATCTTTTAATATTTTTGCAAAGACAAGGCTGGAAAGCTTGTATAATCTTAGTAACAAAAGAACCGTATATACAATCCACATCATCCCAGGGCAGCCAATGACTTTTTCCTTGAAGAGGGTGCTAATTCCCCAAATTCTTCATGATTGTCCTTGGATAGAGGCCAGTAATTACCATGATTCTTTCAACTCCACATGAAGATCTGCCATCCCCCTATTATTTCTAGTATAATAATAACAATCCTAAGCTTTGCTGTAAGGTTCACCTTTGCGTTACAAGGAGTGTCCGCTTCTCGGAAAATCCTGATTACAGCCATGGCTCTAATTAGTATCAGGTTACCAAATTCTGGTATCAAGGAATTTATAAATGTGCGCATGATCCCCTTTCCTCCATCCACCCTCAGTTTTTGCAGGAATAAATTTATTAATGAACAAAAGCTGTACAGCAAAGATGTTGCATCAATTGCTCCCTTCCTTTGTAGAAGAGCAGATAGCCCTCAAATATGCTTCAAGCTGCTGAACCAGTATCTCACTTTATCACATTGAAATGGAAGCAGTGTAACAGTAGCTAGTCTAAGCCTGGAAGAAGTAGCAAGAAATCAACATACTCCACTTGTAAAGGCTGTAGAGAGTTTGACTAAAATAAGAATCAAGACCAGAAAGTTGTTGGTAATATAGACATCATGGCCAGGCAGAGAAAAACCCTGTGCATATACCCCTATATTTACTTCTGTTAAGTAATACCATGGCAATAGGGTGGCCAGACATGAATGAAATGCTCTCACACTTTATTTTCTTCTACAGTTTATTGCAGAATAATAAACACTGTGCTGCACAGAGTCAAACTGACACATGTGATCTTCTGAATTTTTGGTGGCTAATATGATTGCTTTGGAGCAGGTCAGTGCACATTCTCACTTTCAGTTACTTGGGACAAATGCAAACTAAGCGTACCATGAAAAATTTCATCACATAACATGGCATCCAAAAGATGATGTATGTCTCTACTGTGATATTTTTATTATGCCTCAGAGAAAACCCATTTTAATGCAAGCTGCAAAAAGAACCACAGGCCTTAGAGCAAAAAAACATGCAGTATCCGATATGGACTAGCATTTTTTGTCATGCAAACTGGCAGAATTGCAAAACCCCATGAGATGGGACATCAGCCACATCTTTCTGAGTGTGTTTATTTTTTGCAGTGGTAAATTTGAATTGAATTAAGTCCTAATGCTGGATTTTGTAATAATGCCTGTTTGGAAGGACCAAATTGATAAAGAAAGAAGGGAAAGCTATGGCATGTCTACAGAATCTTGAGGCATGGAGGAATCAAAACATAATATTAAAATAAATTCTTAAACTCTGCAGAGAGTTTATTTGTTCAGCCTACTATGCAACAAATATGACAAAGTATGACAAAAAAAAATAGCCAAATTCTGACTCTGTCACACCTACAGCATGCAGCATGGCTGGAGCTGCGCAGAATGGGCAGACTCCTCATCCAAACCACAACCTCACATTAGTAGTAAAACTTTTTTATGAAAGGGGAGAAGCTGCTGTACTCACTTGTTCCAGCTCCACTTTAGTGGGTCAGTGTATAGTGTTAGGTTGCAATTCCAGGTCGGTTTTACAGAGCTTTAGCTCCACTCATTTCAAAGGACTTACTGTAGTTCCTCACCAACGTGAGGTGAACAGAGACCAGCCTCATTTCTCCATCGCAGCTGAAGTGCTGGAGGACACTGGTAGGCAAATGGTATTTCCCCAGTACCACACCTGGATGGGGCGATGGTGCAGGAGGAGGCGGTTCTCACCAGGGCCGTGAGCAGCTGGGAGGGCAGGTTGCATAGCTTCATGCACTCCAGAGAGGGACAAAATTCAGACTGAGCCCAAGATAGTTTTGATAGTTTAAGGAAAGGTTTAAGGTTTGATAGTTTAAGGAAACAGCAGGTGTCTTTGAATGTATGATAAGAGCAACAGGTCAGACACTTGGTTTGTGGTGATTGGGTTTTGAGAGAGAAGGAGAAGAAGCCTGTCTTCTGAAACTTGGCACAAAGCTTTAGTCTTTTTTTTTAACATCTGTTTGGGATGACAAACCTATGATCCTTCTTCTTTTTTTTTTTTTTTTCCTTCTTATGGTTTCCACATGAGAGTGACTGCTTCAGTCTGAAGTTTAGTTCCTCAGGAGTAGACTAGAGAAGGAAAAGTTCCTGCATCTGTGCAAAGGATAACATAGGGGAAAGGGACAGAGAGCCTCTGTTTCCCAAGGAGCCTTCTTAATGTACCTCACCTGACTTAAAGATAGATTGCAATCCATGGCATAATCAGTGTAATTCCTAGCAGCATCTGGATTTTCTTTCAAGGTTTCTTGAAACCAAGCTTTGCTCAGCCTGTTATTGCTTATCTGTATGACTGAAAATCATCCTAGCAGCCAGGGAATTGGAATGCAACACAAAATAGCTGAAAGCTAGCTATGAATTTAGGAGCTGTGCTAGCCGTTCA
Source organism: Anhinga rufa (assembly GCA_013400875.1). Taxonomy (NCBI): domain Eukaryota; kingdom Metazoa; phylum Chordata; class Aves; order Suliformes; family Anhingidae; genus Anhinga; species Anhinga rufa. Next base: position 10,327 of record VZTV01029796.1, read on the forward strand.
GAGATTTATTATCTTCTTGTTTCTGGGTAAGGGGCAAGTTAGAACCTTTCAATATTTCAAAAAGAGAACAGCAGAAAATACCTCTGAGGATGGGCTGACTAAGCTCTGATCCTATATCTGAAGTCCAGTACCAATGTTTTTTCTCATGAAAAAAAGAATTCATTCAGCTAAAAGAGAGTGAGGTTGACTTTGAAAATTAAAATCAATGCTTTAATTCAATACACATACAATTACCAGCTGTCAAATGGCATGTAATGCACTTTTACTGAAAAAAAGAACAGCAGAAAAGACCAGAAAGGAGGCTTTGATAAATGTTAGGATTCTCATAATGATTTTTTATGTGTGTTTTTGAAAGCAAGACTGCAGAGTTAAGCACTGCAGATGATAGGGCATTATGCAGAGGGCGTAAAAGGACCGATGGTGTTTTTCAGAACACGTATCACTGCTCCCTGTAATGCTCTGTTGTCACAAATATATGGTGATTAGCTATTTATCAGCGTGAAAGCACATCATAAAACATTCCACATATCATTGAGTTTCTAATAATCTGTGTCTCTGTGAAGATTAATATATTAAGTCAGTCCACATAACTTCATGGAATACCTTCCTTTGCCAAGATTTGTGTTGGGTTTGGCAAACGGAGGATGAAACACTGATGAAATGGGAACACCTACTTTTGTTGCGTGGTCTGTGAAATAACACACTTGTTTTTTCACTCTGGGGTAATGCTGTTTTGAGGTGGTAATAAGAATGCCCCTGGTAGCATTGCCAGCATCCAGAATATCTCACCTGCCTGCTCTACTACTACAGTCCTGCTCAGACTGTGTTTTGGGACATAACTTACCCATATTGGATGCCTGCAGATCTTTCTGCCATGTGAAGGCTCACTAAAGACCAGCACTGCATATCAAGGTCAATATTTTAAATTTTGGATGTCAAGAGGTTAGCACTTAAACCCATATTTACCCATCTGACTAGCTACCTTTCCAAGCATCCACACATCCTTCAATTCCAGTGATTTATCACTACCTGTGTTTCCACTAATACTTCCCCAGAGCTCCACTGTATCTAAGGATACACTGGAAATCGTATTTTATGTAAAAGATAACCAGTGTAACTACTGTTTCTGAAAAAAACAAAACAAACCAACCAACCAACCAACCAACCAAAAAAACCCCAAAGAAACAAACCAACCTTAACATTGCAAAAGGTAATTGTTTCAGATCACAGAAGACCTCTGAAAATCCATCCACATATTCAGGCAGCTAAATATACTGCCATCACTAGCTTAAAAACCCCATGTTTGAAAATGTTGCCCTAAGCCCACTCAGAAATACATGATTTGAAATGAGATTAATGATGAATCCAAGGGAAATATAACCTTCTCAGGTTAGAGTGTGACTGATGACACCCGTCCCCAGTTCAGGGGGGAAGGTGGGAGTTCGTTTAGATTGATTTATTAATGTTTTTCCCAGAGTCAGTAAAATACTTGGTAATTAATGGCACAGAAATATGAGTTCAGCTGAAATCCTCCATAAATTAAAAGTATTTAATTTAATAGTAATTTAGAGGATTTTGCAAAGCGCCAGAGCAAGATAACTGCATTTGCAGAGGAAGCAAGATTGAGAGAACTGTCTCCTGGACTGATGCAAGTAATGTATCTTTATAGCCACGCGGGTCAGAACTCAGTAGCAGTATTACTATCCTTCACATCAATATTTCCATGAAAAAAGAGAGAGAGAAATATATCAGGAAAAAAATTCTCTTGCATTTCACTCCTTGCTCTTTAGCTGACTAAAAATTTACTGCATGCTTCACAGTATAGTTTAAGACTCCTCATTATTTCTCAGAATAATGTCAGTTTTAAAATAGCCCAGAACTAGACAGTGGACCAACTGAAGCACAGCTGTAACTGTGTTGCGGTTCATTCCAGTAAAATATTTCCGCATGATAAAGAGATAAGAGCAAATCTAAGGAATGCCAGCCTTTTAGTGGCTTTCTGTTCCTGCTTCCCTTGACCAATGTCAGCTTAAACCCTTTCGGCCAGCCAAGCAGTAGCAGCCAAACACCAGTTCCTTGTGGCCAAGACGTACATCAGGCTTTGGCTGGTGTAGCAGTGCTCACCTGCTCCCAGATATCCAGCTCCAACACACAAGACATTACTTAAGGCAATGCAGAGCCTGTGACCCCAGTGCTGGATCCAGTACAATAAAGGGGAGTGGGGATGATGTGTGCTTGTGTGGGAGGAAGGCAGTGGGGTGCCATAGCCCCCAGGGGTGGTTTCTATCGAGGGGAGACGGTGCTGGCCCAGGGTGCCATGGGCAGCAGGGGAAGCAGGGCAGGGAGAGGCTGTTGCTGCCTGAGGGACAGAAAGCCCGTAACTGGGTTCCCAAAATGCACATCTTAGCCCTTTTGGCTTCCAGGGGTTGGACCAAGGTACCTGTTTTTCTAGAAAACAGGTCAGTTAGACATTAATGGAGCAACATCGAAAAGGATGGGAGACATAGACAGACCTCAGTGTGTGCTGCAGAAGTGCTTATTAAAATTTCCGTGCAATTTTCCCAGAAATTTAGGGGATATGGAGCATTTGCTTAGCAAAGGTAGGTTTTAGGTTTTCCTGCCACATGTCCTTGAGAGTGAGGTGGTTAGAAACAGCAAGGTGAGAATTTTCAAAGGAGAGAGCTAAAGGGCTGGGACTGAGATTTGGATGAGGATCTCCCTCTTTTTTTCATGCCTATTTGAAAAAACCCCGCTCTGCTTTGGGGGATTTGAGAGACTCCCTGCCACAGATTTTAGGAGGACTGGAACATGTTCAATCATGGTCAGAGAGGATAAAGTGTACTTAATTCCCTGCACTTTAGGTGGTTTACATTGGCACAGGCTGAAAGGTTTAGAGTTCTGAAGTTTACACATTCACAAAGTCTTGGTGTTCAGATTTAACATCATGTACTTTTTTCACTTGACGTAGGAAACAATAGGAACCACCAGAAAAGTTTTCTCAGGAGCTTGCCTTTTGAAGTATCTAAAGGAAGGAGCATGAGGGGAAAAAAACCACCCACAGGGAACCAAATATTTTTCTGTTTAAAAGCAAAAATCCCCAGACCCAAATAACCCCAAAATAGCATGGCACTAGGATGAAGTATAAGTCATTTAAAGTGAAGTGCTGCGATATCAAATTTTATACTATTTCTGGCACAGTTTCTATAAATTAATGTCTTTTCTGCAGACACTAAGGTTGCTACAGTTTCTATAGCCACCCTTGAGACTGCTTTAAACCCACCAGACAAGGAGCAGCAATAGTATCTCTGTGACCAAACACCCCAATCCATCCTGTGACAAAAGCTTTTTTCCTGCGGTCCCCAAAACTGCCTTCAGGATTCCTCTTTTTTGTGTGGATTTTAGAAACAGGACATGGGGCTTTCCCTTTTCTCCCCATCTCAACCCATAGCCCTGCGATTTACCTCTCCCAGCTGCTTCACACGAGGCTCTGAGCCAGAGGACCTGACTCAACCCCAACCTCAGCTCCCTGCCAACTGCTTCTCTTTCTTTCCTCCTCTTTCTCTTTTTCCTTTTTTTTTTTCCCCTAAAATCAAGCTGGCCTAAACAACCTTTTTTTGGTGACACTGGGTAAATATGTAAACTAGCAGACCTACAGTGAGCTGCATTGATGCTTTGCTCCTTGTTTAAAGCCAGATCAGATATGCCAAGGAGGGCTGCAGTCACAGTACTGGCTACAGAATAGATGGGATGTAAAGTACCTTACTTTCTGCAGGATACTTAATCCTGATTTTTTTACATTACCTGCAAAATTCATGGTTCATTGAGGGTTCAAGTCCTATTTTTCCATATGTGGTACTCCAGTAATGGCCATGGTTCTCTGAAATAAAATGTGATTCAGCATGAGTAGAGATCTGAAATTATGTAATATTTTTTCCCCCTCTTAGTTTTTACCCTGGTAATTACAAAAGATAGGTAACAGTGTGCAACAACTGAAGCCTTTTGGGACATAGACATATACTTAGTGTGTCTGTATGAATATTTGACACAGATGGCAAATAAAATAGCAAGTCAGCTTGACATTCTGACAGCAAATTTTCTTGCAAGTGGAAAGGGAAAATGCACATTCAGAATGGAAAGCAGCACCCATCAGAGCTACAAGATGCTTTCCTACCGATATCATTTGGCACAAAGAGATACATTATTTTGCAGTTCTAACTCACACAGTACATAAGCGTGAGGTGAATCAGCACATCAGTATTTCACTGTGGTTTTCAGAGTGTCTCTATTCTTTCTTTTCGAAGTTAATATCTGCCAGAGGCATAATTTGATATTTCACTATGGGGCTTTTAATGACTTCTCTGTTTCTGAAACGCTGCAGTTGAGTGAATATGCTAAAATTTAAGTTCACTTTACACTCTGTGGACTATATCCTGCATTTAGCCTGTGTTCAAGAGGACATTAGACGGAGACTTTTTGAAATCTCTGTTTCATTTTGGTCAATAGGGAGAGTTTAATGTACAATATGAAGTGGGAAGATGCTGGTGCATGAATAGAAAATATAAACAAAAGCAGTTACAGTTCTCTCTCATTCCCCCATTCCATCAGTTTAAAGCTGGTTTTATGCTAATCAGCCCCAAGTCACTGGAATGCACTCTGGATAAAAAAATCAAATTTTTCAAGTTATTTCCTTGTGTAGGATCCCTAGGAGGATATCTGGAGAATTCTGGAGCCAGATCAGTTTTAATTGATCCTAAATAATCAGATTCAGGACCAACTATATATTGAAATTAATTATTTCAGGCTCTGCATTTAAATTGAACACACAAACTAAGCAGTAAAATTTGTTGTCTTAAGTGTCCTTCAGGATCCCCCTTTCAAGTCACACCCGTCTAAAGGGATGTCTGGGACAGGGGCTATTCCCAGAGCACCAAGGGAGAGCAAGGCTGGCTGCCTTGCAAGCTCCCCATGTAGCACCACAGCACCGCCACGCCACGTCACGCAAGACAGTTATGTTGCACCACAAAAATAGAACATCTATCAATTACGGTTGAGGAGACAAAACCTCCCTATAAAATTCAGACAAAATCCCCTGCGACTGTTGAAGCCAATAGCAGAAAAAGGGACACAAGGCGCAGTAAGCACTGATGAATTAGAGAAATTCCCATGTGGGAAGGCGATATTGCCCTTTAAGGCTGGACTTCCACTGGAGAATAATTATGCAGAGATTTTTCCTGCTTCTGTACAGACTTTGGGTTGGTTTTCTCTTCTTTATGTCTTATTTCTTTGTCATGCTGACCCATAAGAGTTGTCATTACCCAAAATAAATAAAAAAAGAACAGGAAATGTGATATGCTCGGTACAGCAAAGGTTTGAATTTTTCATCTCTTAACATTTTGTTTTTCAAATCACTGTATTCCCAGTAGCATAGCAAAAATCATTTGCTTTAATGCAATTACTAATAATGATGATATCAACACAAACCTCTGTTTGTTCGTATGTTGAGCTCATTGAATAAAGAAGCTTATCATTTATCTGTGTAGAAGCTTTTAATTAGTTTTCTGAATTTACTCCAGAGATTAATGGGCAGATAATATTCAATATATGCTTTATTGTTTTCATTTCTTTATTGAGATATCTGAATTTGTACGCTCTTCCCTCTTTGATCTTTTACTCTCTCTCTCTGTTAGTAACTGTAAAATATTTGGCTGCAGGTTCATTAAAAAATTCCACTAGTCCACTGCATCTGCATGGTGGTGGGTGGTTTATAATGTAGGACACAGCAGCAAATTCTGCTCTATCAGGGATTATAAACTGTACTCAGAAAAGGCTGTTTATACTGGTGTTACTTGCTGGCACTTTTCAAGATTTCCAGTAGCTGGTTGGGGAGGTGCCTTTTCCTGCTCACGCACTGGAGGAATAGTTTGTGCATTTCTTTTTTATTGAGACTTCTTTTGGCCTTTCACCCCAGCTGCCACCTTTTCCCCTGGCCCTGACCATCGATTACTGTTGGCCACCCCAGTACAGCTCCTGCGAACCCTCGGTCTCCCGGTCACCCGTGGGACAACGGTATGGTAGTGCAGTCCCATAGCAACTCCCTGCTCTCCTCCCCCTGGCAAGTCTCTCTTTCATGCAGTGGGTCACATCCTCTGCTTATTCGCATGGTGTGTGCGGTCTTGTTGAAGTCCACATGGGGACCCAGAGCCGGTGAAGGTCAGCCCTTGGGCTGTTCAGGAAAAGGGCTTTAAATCTGCACTTCCAAGGGTGCAGTGGTGTCACAGGCTTCCCTGAAGGCAGCCAATATCCACAGGCAGCTGCCATCCTGGTGCAGGAACTGTGCCCTCTTGTTGCCAGGAAGGGAAATCGAGCTCAAGGTGCTGAATTCATCTTTGCTTTTCTTCATTTCTTGCATCTTGGGAGAAGGTGCACCTTCAAAGTGCAGATAAAAGGGAATGGAAATCCTAAGTAAACAGTGCATCATTGTTATTAAAAATAGTGCCCTCTGTAAATACAAAGTTCAACATTGTGGCTTTGTTGTCCCAGTAGGAGAAGGATTAAAAATGCTCATTAATGGGATTTAAAAGCAGGAGTTCAGTTATATTAGCTACAAAAATATAATTATCATAATTAAGATTGCAAAGCACTAATGAAGCTCTTTAATAATTATCATTTTTCCTTAGAGATTCATTTCGTAAAACCTGATTTGAATTTTACATCACGCTAGAGAAACTTTATCATTGTAAAAATGTGAACCACTGGTAGCACGAAGAGGCTGAGAATAGCGGCACTTTGCGCATCAGTGGGGACGTGCCAGCACCAGGCACCACAGCTGGAGTGTGACAGCCTGAGATAGGAGGGACTTGAGGGTGTAAACATTTGAGATGGTGCAAAATACAGGTGCAACCTTGGTCTGATGCTGTGTCTGAACTCTTGGCGGGTTTATGGACTCAGACACAAAACTGGGGGACCGCAACCAGAGAGCATTCATCCACAAAGTGCCATGCAACCAGGCAGGTTGTGTGTCTCTGGCCTCCTTATGTCTTTAGGCTTAGTGGTGACCAGCCAAACCCTGAGCTGACTGCACCCTTCTGCCTTGGTCTTGTCAGAAATTACCTTAAAACCCCATAGCTTACATGGTTCACCTGCAAGGGAGACAGCAAGCCATACAGGGCAATAGTCTGTATGGTCACAGGCTTGCAGGGTCCCTCCTGAGAAGAGAGAGACAGCAAGTTCTCAAAACTGAATGACAACAAATTGTCCGCTTAAAAGTATCTCCCCAAAACAGCTTTTCATGATTCATCTCCCCAGATGATTAAATATTTAGTTCTGCTGACAGGGATATGATAGTTACTATAGAGCAGAAAATTTAGTGCAGTGTGTGAGTTATAAGCAGATACATTATCAAGCTGTTAACACAAAAGTGATGGGATTATTGGTGTTGATATCTGTATTTATTTCTTTATATTGTATAGCGATTTTTTTCCCCTGTACAGCAGCAGATTTAGGCCACAGCTTTGCCTCTTGCACAGAGCAGGGAAGTTGTTGCTTCTTGCGGGCTCTGTGCAGGAGCGGTCACGTTTCCCCCACACCTCCTTGCCTCTGGCCCCCATCAGTGGCAGAGCAGCTGAGTCCCCTGGGTGTCACCATGCCCATGAGGATGAGGAAGGCCGAGGAGAGCACTTGCTGCCTGGCTCAAGTCCTGGTCCACTCCTTGGAGCTGTGCCCACCAGTTCTTGCTGGCTGAAAAAGCAAGTGAGGTACCACCAGGGAGGGGGAAAGGCAAAGACACTGAGAGAGGACAGTCCTTCACCCCAGGTCCTGCTCAATGGAGAGGGAGCTGCCACATCAGGTTAGGTGCCTAAAACTAGAAGGAAATTGGGCTTCACATTTAGTTTCTGCTTTCCTGCTGAAATCTCCACAGAAATGCGTGGCCTCTTACTTCAGCATCTTATGCATGGAGGGGACACCATCGCAGCTGGTGTAAATCATGACAATTAATTTGACTGCACTGTCAAAATTCAGAATTCCCTTCTGGAGTAAATTTGTCTGCTGTTAGTGAAATTACTCCCAGGCCCAGAGCTTTTAAAAGAAGAGTAATTAGGTACTTTGAGAGCCATCCATAAGTGGTTAACAAATACAAACAAACAAAAGAGTGGGGGGGAATGAGACCAACCTATGTCAGCTCCTGGGCATCTTGCTTTATACTCTAGTGCCACTGTAGCCTGTTTAATTGGATGGAAAGGATTAAAAGGATCTTGTCAAGGCTATTGCTGCCAGAAAAAAAAAAAA
>VZTV01029796.1:18801-29915 GCA_013400875.1 Anhinga rufa
GGATTAAATTTTTATAAATACCTAAAACAGATTAAGAACGTGAGAAGTAGAGAGAGAAGAATAACAGTCAAGGGCCATTCTAATGAGAGGAATTTTTCTTCTTTATTTGCTAATTTCTATCATAAAGTGAATATTTTTTAAAATCATCATCTAAAAGTGACGTCAGACACATGACATACAGACATACAATGTTAAGATGTGTATCTTGCATTCTTTTCTCCTAGATGGCAGGTTTATAAAGCAGGAGGGATGTCAGTGTAGGGGAGACAGTGCACTTTGTAGCTATTTGTACCACAGAAAAGCAAAAGCATAATAAAATAGATTTCAGGAACATATATAATAGATGAACTAATTCAGGGGGACTGATATGCTCAGGATGCTCCTGGTGGTAGCCAGCTCAGTAGATCCAGAATCACAGGACAATTCAGTTTGGAAGGGACCTCAGGATGTCTCTGGTCCAACCTCCTGCTCAAAGCAGGGCTGGCTTTGAGGTCAGATTGGGCCGTTCAGGGCTTTTTCCAGTCAGGTCTTGAAAACCTCCGAGAATGGGGTGGCACAGCTTCTCTGGGCAGCCTGCTCCACTGCCTGGCTGTTCTCATGGAGAAAAGGTTCTCCTCTCTCTACTTATGCCCATTATTTCTCACTCTCTCATCATGTACCACCACAGGGAGCCCAGCTCTGGCTCCTCATTGATTCCTTGTAGGCACTGGGGAGCTGTAAGGTGCCTCAAGGCCATCTCTTGTCCAGACCAAACCAGCCCAGCTCCCCCAGTGCCTCCTCGTGGGGCAAGTGCTCCAGCCGCCACTGCCTTGGAGGAGTCTCTGCTGAGCTCCCTCCAGTTAATGTATATTTTTTCTTTGCTGGGGGACCCAAAACCAAACACACTACCCTAGATGTGCTCCAAGAGCTGAGTCAAGTGGAATAATGCCCTCCCTTGATCAGGCTGTGCAGGCCATGCAGTCCAGGGTGCTGTTGGCCATCCTCGTCAACAAGGCATACCACTGGCTCATGCACAACACACTGCTGCTGCCTCCCACGGCCTTTCCTGCAGAGCTGCTCCCTGGTCAGTCCATCCCCAGCCTGTATCAGAGCCCAAGACCTTTCATTCCCGGGTCCAGGTCTTGGCAGTTGTTGCCATTGAATTTCATGAGGTTCCTGTCGGCCCTTTCTTCCAGCCTCTCTGGGTCCCTGCCATGACAACAGCCCTGCCTTTGAGAATAAAGCTTAAGTAAATAAGATCCACTGCTCTCTCCCCATCCACAGATCCTGTCATTTCATCATAGCAGGCAGTCAGGTTACTCTTGGTAAATCCATGCTGACTGTTTCTGATCACCTTCTCCTTCATGTGTCCAGTGATATGCTCCAAGAGGACTCAGGGACTGAAGTGAGGCTGACTGGCCTGTTGCTCCCTGTATCACCCTTTTGGCCTTTTATGAAGTCAACATTTGCCTTTCTCCAGCCATCAGGGACCTCCCCCATCTCCACAGCTTCTCAAAGATGAGAGAGATCAGCCTAGCAAGGTCACCACCAACTCTCCCAGCACCCATGGAGGCAGGTGGTCAGGCCCCATTGACTTGTACAGGTTGACTTCCCTCAAGCCCCTTGAGTTGACCGTCACCTGCTGGTGGTCCTTCTGCTCCTCCCTGACCCTGCCTCCAACACAGAGGCCTGGGAGACCTTGCTGGTGAAGACTGCAGCAAAGAAGGCAGCAGTACCTCAGCCTTACCCATATTTGCTGTCACTAATTCACCTCCCCACACACCCCGATATTGCAACAGTCCTACACTTCCCTTGTTCAAACTTCTACTACTGATATAAAAGCAGAAACTCTTCTTGCTGCCCTTGACATGCCCTGCAAGTGTCAACTCTAGGTGAGCTTTGGCTTTCCTGCCACCATCCCTACACACCCAATACAGTCAACAGAGAAAGAAAATACCTCCACTGGATGGCTTACCATCCCTTGCCACTTTGCTCATGCACAGGCTTTGACAAATGTTTGGCTGTGCACAAACTAGTAGTAACTACCTTTAGCTGCCCCATGCCTCAGTTTCCTTGTTGAAATGCACCTGTTAACTCCAATGCACCGGCTATGCTTTGCAAAACCCCTGCTTCTACCAATGGCAGGTGTTGTTCTGCAGGGACACAGAGGTCTGAGCTGCCTCATGCACCCCATGGCAAGCCCAGGTGCTTCGTCTCCATGGCTCATTCAGAAGGCAAAGGGCTGCCAACAGACCACTGTAGTCACATCCTCCGTTCATCGCATGCAGTGGTTACCAAACTGACCTACTTTTCCCATCCGCCCACGGAAGGCTAATCCTGTTTAGCATTGCTGGAAGGGGACGGGCACGCGGAGAAGTGCTCCGAGTTATACAGATGGCAGTCTTTGCTGATTAATGTTAGTTTAATTTGTTTGCCTTTCTGTTTCCAGCCGTGTGAGGGGAGAGCAGAGCAGCAGTTGAACCCGGGGATTCACTTAGCCTGCTCACTGAAGTCTGAATGGTTTTAGTCATTCAGTAATAATAATAATAATACTAAGGAAGATAACCAGCATGTATGTATTGATCTTCATCAGAGATCCCAAGTGCCGCACAAACTTTACACTTTGCTCACAAGTTAGAGATAAACAATGCCTCTCACTTACCCTGGCCATGCTCCAGCACAGCACTGCTGACATCAGATGTCTGACCCCTGACTTAAACTGATGTGAATTATACCACATCTACAGAGGGTTCGCAGGCTGCACACCCTAAAATTCAACTAGCACCAGGGTAGAGGGGAGAAGCTGTCTAATAGCATCCAGAAATAGGTGTAACATTTCTGACATGCAGAAAAGAATACCTCTTCCCACTAAATGGGAATACTGCAAAGAATAAAAACAGAATATGCTCTGAGCCTTTACTTCTCTTCATCATAATCTCATAACACTCAGCTGAATTACCTGTGAGCATCTCCCTGTCATCCCCAGTTCAGAAGAGTGGAGCATTAATTTATGTCAAATTCCATCATTTTCATTGTCCACTTTTGGATTATTTTTAACGTCTGTTTTGCTTTAAGCCCGTTACCATCTAAAGATTCATTGTACACATATGTATGAAACATGGAGAAGCGCATGAGGTTCATGAAGTCAATTATTTCCTCAAAATGTTTTCTTCTTTTCTTTTTTGGAAACCTCTAAACAACCTTTTCTCTAGTGTAAAAAAAAAATGTAGTAACCTACTGAATGCAGGCAGGCTAAGCTGCACATTGTCAGGCAAAAATAGTCGTAATGCTAAAGCTGGACACTTACCATGCTACTGGATTTTTCTTTTACTTGTAAAAACAGTAATTCCCATAAAAATCACAGCATTACATGACCCATGGTAACTGCAGACTGCCATTCTCCCACTGAAAAGTCACAGTCCCTTCTCAAATAACAGTGTATATCATCAGGAAAGTGATTTTTTTACTATCTTAAGTTTTCTTAAGGCTACACTGTTTACATTTTGATAAATCAATTTTGATTACTACGGGTGGGATTGTGCTGTATTTAGTTATAGACTCCAGCATGTTCTTGTAACAGTTCATAGGTTTACATCTGAAAAATAAGGGAGGGGCACAGTTCAGTTTCATGTGTCTATGCATCTGTTGATTTATTCTGATTTGTGTTTATACAAAACCTTCCTCTGTGTTCGTGCCATAGCCCTCATGGTGGGATATCGAGTGCTTCATCCATGACAGAGGAACATGGAACAAGGCATTTAATATGGTCAGATGGTCACTTCTTGCCTATGTGACCTTTCCTGCCGCTTCCCATTTGCTAATCTTCCTCTTTGCCCCCCAGCAAGGCTTGGAAGGGAAATAGTGTGGTTTACTCATTTTAGAGCTCTGCCTTAGCTGAAAAGAAAGGAGTACAGCTGCTAGGACCAAGCCACGGTGGTGGTCCCCAGTGTGGGCAAGTGCCCATCTAACCCTCACTGTGGAGCACCCATGGGACAACATCACTGTCCGACCACAGCGCCCATCAGACCTAGTCCATCATCCCCAGGCAGGGGACCCAGCAGCGGTGCCAGTGCAGCAACCCAGCCACACTGTCCCCTATGCTAGTGGCTGGCCAGAAATTGTCCCCCCTGGCTCATGCCCAGAGCCTGTACTCCTCTTCAGTGCCTTCTTCCTATGTCTTGGATCCTACTCACTTTGCACGGGATGCCGTGCATGGATGGATCTGGCCTTTAAATCCTGAACCACCAAACATACCCACATGCATCATTTATACAGCTGAGCTCTTCGCTAACAGCCTCTTTCCTCCCCTTCAAAGAGGGAACCGGAGAGTAACTTCCTGTTGAAGCAGCGCTCAGCATCCTGGAGAAGAAATGCTCAGCGGAGATGGGCACTGGAGGCTGAGTGATGGCTCTGGAAGGCGTGGGGGCATGTCTGCCCTCCACCCTACTGCTCTTTTTCTTCCCTCCTTAAAAAGTTGTTACTGGGGAGGGTCCGCCCAGAGGCCAGAAGGTAGTTCAAACTGATTCTTCCAATTTTCCATACGACCCTTGCCCATCCCCTGTCTGTGAGGGGATTGTTCTCCAAGTGCAATATCATAATCTTTACTTAGGATGGTGGTATTGTATCAGCATCCTAAGTAGCCTGAGGGTGAGGTCCGAGGGAGGGCTCAGGTATATCTGTAGTGGGTGGGAAGCAACACCAGGGCATGGTGGACAGCACCTCTCTCCCTAGGGCTGAGCATGCCCTATTCAGGACATGTGGCTGAATACCCCAAGCAGGCCTGTGGGGTGGTGGAGGCAGAACCCCCACCATGCCAGAGAGGGAAAGGGAGGAAAAGCCCAGTCTTTCCCGCCAGCTGCCCAACATAGAGCCCGAGGAGCTCAAGCACTGTGATTTCTCACCAGGCTTCCCCAGGCACATCCCAGGACCTCTAATGGAGATTTACATCTCTGATTTAATTCAGCTGAGTTAAACAAATATGATTAAAAATTCTTGTTAAATGTCAGGCTTATTTGTAGGAACTGAGATTAGCTGGCCACATCACAACTTAGTGGGAAATCAACAACTCAGTACTTATATTTAAGTGTCGGTCATTTTATAGTGCATCCTTATAAGCAGTAGGTCAGGAAGGAGAGAAACCAACCTCACCCACACAGAAGAGTAGTAGTTTAACTCACTAAAAAACATGTTTCCAGTGCAGGATAAGGTGATTAGTGCCGGCTGAATTTTATAGTGCAAGCTCTGTGTCCACTGGGAATAGAGTGTATCAAAATAAACATGTGCAACCTTTCTTCTGGAGAGTCCCTGGAGCGAGCTGGCACTCTGCCTGAATTACTTCTTTCCCAAGCAACTATTCATTGTATGAATGAATGTGGGGGGGATGTTTGTGCTATAATTCTCCATCTGATAACTAAGCCAGGGCTACACGGTTAACAGTTTAGCCAGTCTTTTGTTTCCAAAATGCCACTCTTCCCTGCTTGTGGGTATGCGTTTTTGTGCATCTCTGTCTGAGTACCATCGTGATGGGAGGATGTGAGCTTTCTCTTCCTTATTCCAGGTGGTTCCCATCTGTTTGAGTGGTAGCTTCTTCACTCCTTGTTGATAATGATGATATTAATGAAGCTCCAAATGTAACTGTCAGTGTTAAATACTCCACTGGCAGGAGTTACATCATGTTATTATTACCCGTAGGTTTCCAAATTCTCTTTGTTAGCATGAAAGCATTGTTCAAATTTCGAGAAATCCTTGTGCTACTTGGTTTTTATGTCGTGTCTTTGCAGGGGAACCATGGCACAGAGCCATGGCTATTACTGCCTACCTCTGTCATTGCAGCGAGCCAGAATTGCCTCCTAAACCAGGCACTGATGGGGATGAAAGAGTAGATTTCCAGTTTGCTATTTGGGACCCTCACAGCTGAAGGACTGGGAGGATAATGTAAAGCAAACAGGTTACACTAAACATATACCTAAGCTCCATACCATGGGTTTCTCCTCCAGGTGTAAGCCAGCATCTGATGTGGCTCAGGAGAGGGATGGCAGTACTGGTTCGCAGCAGTTGTATACTCTGCCATATCTATTTTATTGAGAACAGTTTTCATTTCATATGGTACATATGTACTGGCAAACACTGTTAGCAATGCTTATGGACACTTTGAGATTTTGCTGTGTGAGCAAACAGCAAAATGACAATTAGATATTGTCTAATATTAGCAACAGCACAGCAGGTCCAGAATTTCATGTCAGTCAGTGAGAAACCTTGTTTACTGGAAGCTGGCCATGAATTGCTTTATAGATCTAGTCAACTCCTTGGCAGAACAGATGAGTTAGACCTGTTGCTCTCTCGTAAGGGTAGAAGCTTCCCGGCAGTGTAATTCCATGATGGTTTATAAGGTACCGCTGTAGGAAGCCCTTTCAGCAGGAGCTGAGCAGCACTGCTGACTGCCCCATCTACCCCAATCCATCCTCAGAGCCACCCGGAGCTCTTGTCTCCATGTTTCTGCCTTCTACTGGGAATCCGTTACAGACAGAGGAGACCTTGGTGCAGCAGAGAAAGATCTTCAGGGATTCAGAGAAAGTGACTTCTGCTGACACTGCCCCATTTCGCTCATCCTATCCTAGATTCAACAAGGGTGCATGCAACAGAGCATTTAGAGCAAAGGTCTAGCAAAGAAAGACAGCAAAATCCTAAATGCTAACCTTTGCCATATTACTGATGCCTTCTTTAATCTCAAGTAACATAGTTGAACATTTTGGTTGCAATGTGAGCAAATAACAATAAAAATCACTGAATTTTCTCACTAGATTTTAGCTTGAACTATTTGAAAACATACTTGTTGGGCTAGCAGCCTGATTCTGGGACTGGGTGAATAACCATCTAAAGTATTTGTAAAATACTGGTAAATAAAATTTAACTGGCTCTATAAATTTTCCTAGTCTAAAATATGGATTGTTATATGGCTGACTTGGCTGTTTTGCAAGCAAAAAATCCAGTCCCTCGGCCTTCATATTTCCTATTTATGCTCCTCCATCAACAAGCTGAATGCCATGAAGTAGAAGCTTTACCCTCCAACTGGTGACCCGTGGCTTTAATTAGTCATTACTCTTATATTTGATAAAAAATTGCAAGGTAGTTTCATCTTCTTAGCTAACTGTTGAGTAATGAGCAGGTGGAATAATGCTGTAAGAGTAGAAGGAGGGAGCTTATCCACTGTTCTTACTATCAATAAGTTTTCAGTCCTGTTTTTTCATAAAATGTTCTTTAAACAGGCAAATTCCTCTATGACTCATACGTGGAAAATACCATGGGCTTAAATAATGCATAGCAATTAACTTTCCTCCTCCCCCCTCCAATTTTATTCATGTTTTATATGTTGAGGACTCATTTAATGAGAAACACTGATTTTTTTAAAAGAGCGTTATCATTGCCTGTCATTAAACTGCTGCTTTGAAAATGACACTTTGACAATATCCAGGGTTTGTAGCAGCATTGTGCTGCCAGTTTGGAAAATATTAGTGTGGGATGCAGCAGCACGCAGCTTTTGTGCCTGACATGGACGAGAGGTGCCGTGAGGAGGCTGCAGCAGCACAGGGCTTCCTCCTCAGACTGAAGTGGTTACGGCTCAAGAATCACTTTCTTATAAGGCCACAGAGCAAAGGAGGGTGGGCAGTGAGCTGGCGACAAGTGTTTCTGAGGATCTCAGCCTTCAGCTGGGCTGCTCTTGTATTTTTCCCTTCAACTTGCCTACACAAATTTACTTAATTTACCCAATTTATCCCCTTTTACTCTGTGGCTTTATGAACACATCTCATGCTCAGAGTACTTTCTCCTTACAGCTCAAACTGCTGGAGCAATTGGACTAGAAATGTGACAGCAGGTCCCAATGTTTTGGTGAAGATTAGCAAAAAGAGTGACAGGGATGGCACGGTCCCCACGCTCAGCGCTGGCACCACCAGGCAGGTGGTCTGTCAGCCACTGCTGGCTTTGTGATGGTTTTTTCACAGTGCAGCTTAGGCAGCAGGATTTATGAGGACACTTTGAACTTGGGGTGTAATATAGTGTAGTTTCTACTGCCTCTTTGGGCTTTGGGCCAGAGCCCACAGAGGAGGACAAAGAGCCTCCCAGTAGGAAGCTCCACCTGAGGAGTCAGAGGCATCAGTGATGCTGCCTCTTGCACTGGGGATGGTTTTGGGGGGAACGTGGGGGCACTGAAAACACCTTTTCAACTTGGGCATACCCCAGGTTTCATCCAGCCTGCAAGTTTGCAGAGAGTAACCTCCACACCAAAGAATCCCCCAAGAAGTGACTGGTTTTGTACTGTGCTGGTGCACCATGTTGTGCCTGGGAGGCTTGATCCCTGGCTGGAACCCCTAAGGCTTGCGTGGAGCTCGGGAATAATATTATCCACAATGGATACTTCCTAAAATCAAGGACTGTGGCATAAAGCACTGCTGATGCTTTTATCTGACCTGGATATCATCACTCTCTTATTAAAATGAAATAGAGCGACTCTGAGATTAACCTGCAAGTAGAGCTAACAAAATGACATTTCATAATGATTCTTGCATTCCTTCAACAGAAAAAACTGCTTAGACAATCTAATGGATGAAGATGAGAAAGACAGGGCAAAGAGGTGAGCGCTTTTTCTTTTATGTTTAACCTGTGATGAACTTGATACTGTTTGTTGCTGCAGAAGCTGTTTTATCCATAATCAATTAATCAAAGAGAGAGGCAGTAAAATACAGCCAAACACAACTTGAAAACCTGCCATCTCACAGATTCCTATTCTTGGCTACTCTGTAAGAAGAAAATAACCTAGCAATGTTTCTTGTGAAAAATGTCAAAAAAGCAAAGGCATTGATCGTTTTCTTCACATTACTGCAGAACATGAGAACTGAAGAACCAACAACGTATTCCTGCTGCTATAATACATCATCTGAGCTTCCTGAGTGTATAAAAATGTGGGGTATTTACAAAAACCATTTTGCAAAAGTAAAAGAACTAAAGAAGTGGGGTTTTTTTTCCCCTATTATAATGGTCATTTATTCAGCAGTGCCTATCTCACAGTAGTGAAAACACCCAGAAGTTACCTTCAGAGTAGAGAAAGACCACGAAAAGTGCTGTGTCAGCCCTAAACTGGCACAAATCTTTATTCACATACATTCTGCACTCCATCATCAAGTCCCGGTTGGCAGGAAATTGTTGTGAACACTTTGTGGGGAAGGGAAGGGTGTGTTTCAAGGCAGAAGACCCATGGCAATAAAACTCTTTTAAAAACTGTCAGATCTGACAGGCATCTGCAGAAAAGATGTTTGGAAGCATCTGAGGCTTTTTTTCCTGGACGTGTTATCTCTACTGCAGCCCGCAGTTTAATTGCTTTAGAGAGAGCCATGGGTTGCCTGCATTTTTCCCCTTGGTTCCTTCTAATGAGAGTATTTCCAGTCCAGGCACAACTAGTTGATCCAGTTTCATCTCTTTTGATTCCTTCTCCTCTTCTTTCCTCCCCGCAGCTTTTCTCACCAATATAGGTCAGCACAGGCTGCAACCGAGCTCAACCGTTCCTCTTAGCTCCCTCCTAACATGCGCATGCTTAGGCTGCAGAAGGCCTGCCTTTGATACCGGGAGCAAAGTGCTGACCTAACTGCCTCCCCTTAGGCCCACCAGCCCCCAGAGCCACGCTGCTGCTACTCTTCACGGCGGGCTTTGTGCCCCGGAGAGGGCCAGCATGGGAAATGGCTCTGTCTGCTGCTCTGCCCAACCATCTGCCAATCAAGCAGGCACCTGGGGCCAGGGGAGAAGGCGGATTTGGGGAAGGGATGCCTCCCACCACCACACCACATCGCAAAGAGACACCTCTTTGGAGAGGGTGTTGCACAGAGGGAGGTGTCACGCTTCCCCAGAGCCCCGGGATCAGGGAAGCGGGGAGCAGGGGAACGGAGCCCACCTTGCATCGCCACTTCACAGGCTTACAGCCCGATTATCTTCAAGATATTTGTGTGCTAATTGTTTTTTAAAAAAAAAGTATTAAATTAATCCATATAAGACAAAAATAGGATAACACGTATCCTCACTATCAGCAATTGTCATCACCATCTGGTATGGTTTTCATGCCATTTGTTCCTGGAGGGAAATTTTGTCATACTCTGGGGCAGGCCTCTGTCAAGGTGGGTAAAAAACATTATAACTTTGAAAATGAAAAAAGGAAATTGCTTCTTTAAATTGTAATTTAAGTACATTTAGAAATGTACTTTTTAGAAACAAATCTAAATTATCTAAATTTGAAATTAAGTTTGAAATCACGGGAGGCTTCATGAAGGTCTAAAGTTACTACAGTATACTAAAGCCATTCAGATTCATTTAAAAGCTACAGGCTTTCTTCCAAAGCTTTAGAGAGAGTCAAACTTGGGAGAAGCAATTGGCTGAACATCTTGCTGTTGTGTGTTGAAAACTGAGGACTCTCGTCTATCCCATGCCGCAGGGAAAACTCTTTGTTTTCTTCTATTTGGTATAAGGACTAGGTCCCTCAGTGCTGAGAAACACAAGAGGGGGTGAAAAAGCCAAGAAAATTGTTCTCTTCTTTCATTTTCTAAGTAAAAAGTAGGTGAGACTGGAACTTTCTGGATCTAACTCTTTGGGGATGGACCCAAGTCAGGAGCTGGGTTTCTCAAGTTGGAAGTATGACTAACGCACACACACCATTTACTGTCTGCTGCAGTTTATTAGGCACATATAGGCTGTATTACACAGACATCCCACCCATGCTGAGAAGAGGGTCTATCCTCTCCCAAGGAGAAGCACCCGCACTCCTACCCCTGGGCCAAGTGTTTAGTATTTGGCCAAGATGCATAGCTCTTCCTTCATGACACTGGTTATTTGAGCCCCATTCTGCACCCTGATTCCCTAAGGCACTACTTCATTCCAAAGCCCCGAGGACTAAAATGTGGATATCATGGCACCACCCTTGGGAGCATCCAAGACCTCTTTGAGGTCTACTGTTCTTCTGGAGATCAGAAACCATCATTTCATTTTCAGTGCTTTGATGCTAGATGAGGCTTACTTTGGTTTACAGACTTAACAATTTTAAACAAAAAGTGTGCCTTGTGCACTTTTTTCTCTATTTGCTTTCCTTTTGGTTTGCT
>VZTV01029801.1:0-10892 GCA_013400875.1 Anhinga rufa
CAAAACTCCTTCATTAGGAAAAGTAAATCATATTTAAATATGCATAACCATTGAAGAAAAACATCTCTTTTTAACCTTGAAAAAAGACCCTTTTCATACAAAAGAAACCTCACTAGCAATCAGAATCATGTGCCTCAGATGATCGAGAATTTATTTTGAGCAGACCAAGTATATACTCTTAAATATATGTAGGAATGTAACCTAAGGCTTTTTTTTCCTTGCCTAAACAATCAGGATAGGACCCATTATACTAGTCACCTTCAGGGTTTTAGGCAAAGCATTAACAGCTTCTGCCTTTAACTTTGAAAGTTCCCTTATCTTTCCTGGTGTTTTTATCATATTCTTTCACATAAATACCAAGTGAAAACTCTCTCCTGAAATATTTTCTAGGAAACATGGCACAGGAAGGGAACAGAGGATCCTGGCAAAGGATTAACAGACTAACAAAGTACTTCACTAAGAGATGTAAGAGTATCTGTCAGATCTCTGTCCAGGCTTCCATGTGCGTTCATATACTCCAGATCCTGATGACAGCCTATCATCTGTGCTTTTCTGCTCCTATATTATTCTTCCTTTTGTCACTCCTCTATCAGTCCTTTGCTGTTACCTCTTTTTCCTCCAGAGTGCTAATAAATTTTGTTTACCACAATATCACAGCCTATTGCACTAAACAGTTCCTGAATTTTTTTTACTTTAAACTGTCCCTGTTCTGTGCCAAAAAGGTATTTGTTTCCTGGGAACTCTCAATTTGTCACCTTTTGTTTGTCCTGTATTTCCCTTTCAGAATTTTTTAATACTAGTTAAGAGAAAATATATTAGTGAGATATTAATATCATGAAAATACTAAGAGAATACTTGATGAAGATTATAAACATTTTGCCTAATGGACACTGGTATGGTAGATTGACATTACGCTTACCATTATTTGGTGCCCATACTTGCCATTATAAGAAGCTGTAAAACGTTTTCAAAGCCTCTCCTGCCGCTACTCCTGTCCATCCTTATCCCACCATTATGATGTAACATTATTCAAATATTTTCTTCTGAGCTTCTGATTTCTCCTGCTGTGCCACATTCAGAAGATCTCTAAACCATGAACTCTGATCTCAGAGGCAGTTTTTTCGGGTTCTGTAAGTTTCTCTGGTCCTGTTGTCTTCTAGATCCTGCCTCTTCTATCCCCTTCTTCCACCATGAATCTTCCTTTGTTTCTCACTTTTTTGTAATGGACTTGGTTTTGACTCCATTTCACCTTCTGGACATTCTACTGCATAAGTCTCTGATTTTCTTTACATAAGCTGGATAAAAAATGGTGTTGCCTTGCATGTAGCAGCCTATGCTCTTCTCAGATGTTCTCTTCTCATTGTCATGAATTCTTAATTAAATTAGAAACCAGATCAAAAGCACATGTTGTTACTACTTTGCACTTACTTTCTAAAGATTAGGAGTCACCTGTAAAGATAATGAGATTTAATATGGACATGACATAAATTGTCCAATGGTCCTCAAATGTTTTAAGATGCGTTCTGCAGCTCCACTAGTTCATACTCTTATCAAAACTATGTATCTCAAAAGAGAAAATATAAATGTAGTATCTACTATACAATTCCAAACATTTATTTTTTGTCTAATACAGCTAACAAGCCCAGCCAATCTTTCATCTTCTTTTGCCTTCTGTGTTTACACACATAACATGAAAAATAAAAACAAAAAAGTAATCCAGGGTTTACCAGTCAAAAAACAACCTTTGTTTACTATAATATTGAGATATTTTTAAACTTGAATATTTCATTAGGAACTGTATTTCTTTTGCCACACATTTTGAAAGATTGTCTTCATGCTTATGTCAGTCAAGGACATTCATTTTCATGAATCAGGTTGAGACACTTCATAAATTTCATGCATGTGACATGATAACTACCATCCAAAAGAAAAATTCATCTTCTAAAAAATTAATCTAATATAAAAAGGTAAGTGTAGAGCAAGAGGTGACTGACAGAAGCAATTCCACCTCATTTTAAGATTTCAAGAGTTTAGTTTGTTCTGCCCTGGAAACTAAACTATTTAGAATGGTTTGTGTGTGTGTGTGGTTTTTTTTTTTGTTTGATTGTTTTTTATGTTTTCCTGAGTATTTCTTTTCACTTGACTTTAAAAATGTCACCTTCTTCATTTTGGAAGGCAGAGCCTTGTCCAACTAAGAGAACAAGATGATCAGATTACAGGAAGAAGTTTTCCATTTGGAAATCATGTACACTCAGACTTCTAAAGACCAAGGTTGTTGCTCCCACCACCACTAGACTAGAAAAAGGGAGTCTGCCACTCAAATAGCTATCTTTCCCCTTTCTGAAATTCCCACCTCCTCATCCCCAAAAAAACCCTAAAAATAAATGCTGGAAGTATTTTGATTTTAATGGGTTCAAAACTGTCTAAATTTCTTGAGAAAGTTTTTTTTTTTGCCTAAACTTTTTCTATTATGATGAACAGTAGAATATTTTTATTGTATTCAGTTTATGTGTCACAGTAAGCAATATTAAACTATACCTTTGGATCTATGCTCAATTTTTCTTCTGTCTTTCATACAGTTACAGTTTTTGAAATAGCAAATAGTCACTGCACATGTGTAACTCCTTGTATTTAAGTTCTTAATAAAATTTTAAATCGGAAGGTTTTGTTTAATACACTTTAATATCAAATCTTTGAATATAAAGAACACATACATACAAATAAACCCAAAGCTCTTTGCTTTAAATAGAAATTGAACTCTGCATGCTGTAGACCATAATCAAAAGCATTCATCTACAAGACCAGCTTGAGCATTTTAGTTGTAATTTACAGGTCACTGACTTCTTCATTATAGGCAGCCCTTGGGAAAAGTAGTTTCTAATACAAAGGCACCTACAGTAGCTAAGCTGCAATACGTGAGCACTGCAGCAGTTTGCCTGTGACTGCAGCGTTTGAATATGCATTTAATAAACATTTGCATTCCAACTTGATCTTACTAAACAAAATTAGTTCCTACTGGGAAAGGAAGTAAGAGAATGGACAAATAAAGCCAGACAACAGTTTCAACGCATTTCAAAGAGCCATGTTTTGCAACATTAAGCTTCAGTGTCACCTAAGACCCATAGTATTTTTATGATCAGAATGCTTTTTTTAGGAATATATATATGGAATGGACAAATTTTCTCAGCACCTGAATTCTAACAGAGTAAGATAAGCAGTATGTCATGCTCAGTAACATTATTTATGCCTATATTCTTTTTATAGTTACATACCTTTCACTGGAAAGTGAATATTTTCAGATTTTTTCACCTAACAAAGTCTTCAACCTAATGCAGTATAAAAATCAAAGCAAACTACCGGACATCAGAGAGTCAAAGTTTTATGCAGCTTCAAAACAACCGCACATACACATATTCTGTTCCACACCTTCATCGGGTAACGGATGTGAAAGGCAAGCAAAACCACAGTCCTGATGAAGTTTCTCTGTGAAAGGAAGGCAATGCTTAGATCATCAAAAAAACCCTGTACTATTCAGCATAGTCCAGATGTGATGATACTTACACTTCCGTATCAGAGATTAAATTTGAGACAGCAGCAAGAGTTTAAATATTTTTCTCTCTCATTCCTCATTCTCTATCAGTTTTCCTCTTTGTGCATGTGCATGCAAAGGCTCTGAAACACTTTTTTTTCTTCTAGATCACCCTGGGTCAGGTGTAGCAGATATTCTACCATGTAAACTTTACAGAACAAAGAACAAGAGTTCTATAACTCACACAGAGGTCTCCAGGATATTAAATCATTTCTGGGATTCAGAAATGACAGCAGTATTGGAGGTAAACAATAAACAAGATTTTTATTCTTTCTAATTTCAGGATCATTTTTAATTTTTGAGTGAAATGCTAGTGTACACAAATATGTACTAACAAAAAAATTTATCAAAATGCTTACTACATAGAAACCACCACTTAAACTAACATTTAGAAAGAAACTTAAGAATGTAGTTATTATGAATACTGGACCTAATTTATTTTTTTTTATTTTTTTTTAGTTAAACTGTTTTCTTCCAAAATTCACTAGTTCCACTAAAATTAAAATAGGAACCAAACCCTGAGCAAATCTTCATAACCTAGTGATTAAAGCATTCAGTTCAGAAAATATTCTTGCATTCCAGCATCTGTTCTAATAAATGTTAAAATATGGAGGGGTTTGTTAACAATTCCTTTATCTAATGCCAAGTAGTACAGATCTAACAAGTGGATTCAAGATAGCCATTTTCATCTTCACAGCCTGTAAAATTCATCTGAGTCAGATTCAGATTTTGTTAAACAAAGGCATAAACTGAAAAAAGATTTTTTAAATCTTGGATATGTATTCCTGCCAGTTAGACTGTAGGAATATAAAACTGGCAAACATGAGTCAGGGACCTTAAATACTGTTAGGTTTGACTTCACCACTCTGAGGGTTAAAGACATCCCTCTTATTTTCTACCTCCGTGTATTCAGTGCATTTTTATAAATTTGTTCCTGTGTTAACTTTGTGCTTTAACTTAAAGGCATATTCAAGTATTTACCTGTGTTTTGTTTCCACAAACACTGCTCTTGTCTCTACTCAGCCTCTGGATGCTTCTAAAGTGCAAAATATTTAGGTTTTTTATTCTAACATGTATGTATTCTTGGACAGACTTTTTAATAAAATGAACTCTTGTGAAATCTGGCTTCAGGGGCAGCTGTCTGCTTCAAAGAGATGACCACCCAAGGTCTGGCCCTCTGCACATTACAATGTCTTCTGACATTAACCTAGAAAATGCACTTAAGATGTCAAGTACCAAAACTTTCCTTTTTTCTCACCTCAGGGCATACAGCCAATACTGTCACCATCATTCTGTTAGTCACTCATAACACAGTATTCATTCTTTCAGGCTCTTTCAACTAAAAAGAAAAAATAATAAGTATCAGGCAAGACGTAGGTCAACATAACATATTCAGAAAACAGCACTAATTTTTCCCATTAGAGCTGTATAATGAAAATGAACTTGAGCAACTCCTTCTCCTCTTAATATAAGAACTCTTATGGAAATTATATTACAAGAAATTCTGTACTGAGATCCCACAATTGAGGTAAGAAAAGTAATTTGCAGACTGGGTATACTTACAGGTACCCTAATGGCTCTTAAAACCCAGGTGCTTCTGAGCATAACCAGAGCTCACATTTGGGGATGTCAGGAATTTCAGTTGCAGAAAATCATGTGATTACTGATTCTAAGAACTATTTTGGTTAACTGGCAGCTGACGGGAGACATAAAGACTTACATGTTTTCCTCAGAAGCCTACAAGAGATGTTAGGCCATACTTTGTTGCCTAAACCTTTTTGTTGCTTTTAGCCTTCAATAAGCAACTCTAAACCACACTGAATTCTTAATGTTCTTTTCTTTAGGTTTGTGTCCCAATCTGAATACTGAGAATACATCCTTCTGGTTAATGTAGATGTATAACTCTGATTTTGCAAGATTCTGCTTTGAATGACCTCATAATCAAAATGTTACTCAGGAGGTTTAATATGAGGAAAGGTCACTGGTTTCACAAGCTGGAAAATTCCAACAGACAAGCAAGATGTGGATAAAAAACCAAAGGCTTGCCAGGCTTACGTTAATATAGCTTAATTAGTTGCTTCTTGTAACTTTCAACCAATTTAACAAAAAAATATGTTTTCTATTTAAGTGCCATTTCAGAGGGAGTTTAGAAGGCAGAAGATGTTCTAGCTCTGAGACTCCTAAAATGTCTAGCATGAAAAGTCCCTTGTTGACCTTGATTGCCAATTAATTTTTTTGGGTTAACTACAATTCACATTACACACTATTTTTTATTACTGTCCAAAAGAATTAGAGTAGTAGATGGAAATCTTATTTTAAGGTGCATAGATTTAAACAAACACAGCAAATATGAATCTTGAACCAAGAAACAGAATTGACTCTGCTTCTGATCACTACTCCCCTCTTAACAAGAAAACCCCACACACTTTTAGGTGAAATAACACACTCACAGTACTCAAAGTATGTCTCCTAGATTTATGTATAACATGGGAAAACAACAAGTTATCATACCTAGGAAAAATATATTTTTCTATATGTTGAATGATTTGGTATACTACCTGTACAGAACTTCCTCCACATAACTTGTTTAGCATTAGTAGCTAAACTTTCTGAAGCCTTAGGCCGCAAGCTGTGAACTTTCACCAGATATGCTGAGCTTTTACTTAGATAAGGAGAAGAAGGCCCCAGAGCTGGTTCAAGCCAGAAGATAAGAAAGGAAGGAAGGCTGCTACAGTCCACAGCTGATGCAGCAGCCTTAGAGATAAGAGAAAGAAAGGTCCATCTAGAGACAATGAAGGGACCCAATGAAGAATGGGAAGACCTTAGACCCTAATATTATTACTGGTCATAACTGTCACGTGAGGGGTGGGGAATTTAGATTGTAAGGGTATAATTGCACAGGGATTTCTTTGTGTGGGGCGTCTCTTTGGAAGAACCCAGCTTGAGCTGCTCTGTACTTCAGATAAATAAACCACTTATTTACTCAGTGGATTGGCGACTCTTTTTCAAGCAGGAAACTAGGGCCAAGCCCTGTTGACAGTGGCATAATTCCTGCAGGTGGTGTAATTCCCTCAACACTATATCTAGGAGAAAGTAAAACAGCATTTGTGAATGTCAGTTTTATTTGACTGTTTATTACTGAACTGTTTTATGCCTGGCCTTTAAAAGAACTAAATAGGTTATAATAAATTCATCTCCATACTGAAAAAAAATTAAGACAGTTTTCTCAGAAAAGGTGCCAATGGATGCTGCTATCCAACTACAGTTGAGACATGTTATGTGGGCTCCTGGAAATAAGCATAAATAACCATTTGAATGAAAGTCTAATTACCTGGCTTGGTCATTAGTGAATTACTTGAGTCATGCTTTATTTAATTGGTTCTAAAGTTGATATTCATCCTAAAAATAATGCTGACAGTACAGAAGGAGAGTGCTTGTATTCAAGGGAAATTGTCTTCCTTGGGCTCTATTACATGGCTTCATCTGGGGACATTTTGGTAATCATGTCAGTAGTAAAAGCAGTCTCCCCTACCTAACTTCTTTTCTGAAAGTTACTATCAACACATCATCTTCCTCGTCCTCTCGGGTTGCTGCTCCTTGGTCAGAAGCAGCCAAACCCTGGTATGCTCAGCCCCCTTCGGCTGCAAGGCCACCCCTGGGGAAGCTCATCTGCACTCCCACTGCCCAGCAGCTGCAGGGGGGATGATTTCCCACCACAGTTGTCCTTCACACACCACAAAACTCCTCCACCCCATGGAAGCCTACAGTGGCTTCAAGTGTACGTGAGCTGCTCCTGCTGACACCCCGCCTCCTGGTCCCCATTGGCCCCTCAGTGAGCCCGCCCTCTCTCACTGGCTGTCAGTGTTGTCACTGAGGAGACTCCCACCCATCCCCACACAGCCATTGGATGTGAATACCCCTCCTGGCCATGGCAATGCCTGAGCCGCCTCAGGAGCAGCCTCCAGGGACTGCGTCCATCTTCAGCCATAGCAGGGTGCTTGTGGGGGGATTCTGGGTGCCGGGCGGGGTATTATGTATGTGGCTAAAAGCCATGCGTATAGTCCAAGAAAGTAACAAAAAAGAAACTAATCTGGGGAATTCATTCAAGTGCTACCTATGCATTTGGGATCTCTAAGGCTGAGGGTAGTGAGCTCACGGGCTAAGTTACGAGTTCTCAGTGAGACATACGCACAGATCATGATGTTCATAAATTCAGGGTATAATCTGGCAGAAAATAAAATACAGGAACATGAATGTACAAGCATGCACATTTTCTTACAGGATTCCTTAAAAATAATCTGTGGCAAAGCAGGATTTCTACTATGAACAAATAATCATACCTTTAGTCAGTAATTTATTAAGGATTTAGTAACTCCCAGTTTAATCAGATAGGAACTATCCCCAGGACTTCCTCTGGCAATAGGGTCCCCCGAAATCTGCAAGATTACCCATCTACATATCGAAGAACCTTAGAGCAAAGATGACTGACTAAAGATAAGACTGAGACCATTGGCAGAGACCAAAATACTGCTGTTAATTCCAGGGTGGTAGATGGCTTCTTCTGCTAGGAACAAAAGGGAGGTTCCAGAAAGCCATTGTCTTGGAAATCCCACCCAAGGCAGGACCATCAAGGTCTTCCTAGCTCTCTCTAGGTATTGGGAGATACCCGCAGAAGAATCAAAGAATCAGAGAATGGTAAAGGTTGGAAGGGCCCTCCGGAGCTCCCCTTGTCCAGCCCCCCTGCGTGAGCAGCACACCCAGAGCAGGGGCACAGGACCGCGTCCAGGCGGGGTGGGAATGGCTCCAGGGAAGGAGACTCCACAGCCTCTCTGGGCAGCCTGGGCCGCTGCTCTGGCACCCGCACAGCAAAGGGGTTTTGCCTCAGATTTCAGTGGAACTTCCCGTGTTCCAGCTTGTGCCCGGTGCCCCTTGTCCTGTCGTCGGGCACCGCTGAGAAGAGCCCAGTCCCACCCTCCTGACACCCGCCCTTCAGATGCTGGTAAGCACTGAGGAGATCCCCCTCAGCCTTCTCTTCTCCAGGCTGAACAAGCCCAGGTCTCTCAGCCTTTCCTCCCCAGGGAGATGCTCCATCCCCTGAGCATCCTTGTGGCTCTGCGCTGGCCTTTCTCCAGCAGCTCCCTGTCCTTCTGGCACTGGGGGCCCAGCACTGGACACAGCACCCCAGCTGCNCCTCCCCAGGGGCAGCACCTTGCCCTTGCTCCTGTTGGATCCCATGAGGTTCCCCTCGGCCCAGCTCTCCAGCCTGCCCAGGGCTCGCTGGATGGCAGCACAGCCTTCTGGCGTATCAGCCGCTCCTCCCAGCTTGGTGTCATCGGCGAACTTGCTGAGGTTACACTCCATCCCTTCATCCAGGTCATTGATGAATATATTGAACAGGACTGGACCCAGCACAGACCCCTGGGGGACACCACTAGTCACTGGCCTCCAGCCAGACTCTGCCCCATTGATGACAACTCTGAGTTCTGTTGTTGAGCCAGTTCTGTCCCATCCCATGCTCATCATAGGTATTGCAATCCCTGAACTAGCATCGGAGAGTGTCCATTTGATTCAGAATCATTTGAGATTGACTGCCAATCAAACCCATCTATTCCTCTGTATTACCAGCTGTGCCTGCTGAACTCATTCTTAGGCATGGCTGGGCAAAACTAACTGCTAAACCCTTGCAGCTTCAGGTCTGAGCTTCTGCTTCAACCAGCATGGCTGTGAGTCAGTGGATTGTCCGAGTGTAAACTGGCAACTCCGAGTTACAATCCCCATCATGCTTATCAAGCACCTTCCAGGTGGTGAATGTATCAAGCTGTACAAGTTTTCATTTGTTCAACAAGCCAACCAGAACACTGCAAGAACCATGAGTATTTGAAATATTAAAATTATTGTTATGGGATGACGCATGATTGAGAGCATCAGGTTAGCCAAGGGCAACTAACCGAGCAAAGTCTCATGACAGCCTGCCCTGCCTCCTTTAGCAGTGGTGCCAGAAATTTGTTCTTTGTGGGAAAATTCTAACTTCTCCCATGTGCTTTAACTGATCTAACTCTTGGTGTAAGGTGGCATGATGGAATAAGGCTTTTTGAAAGGTGAGATCTATACCTAATGAAATAAGGAATAAAGATTGGCAAAGTTGAAGAGTAGAGCTTAAGATTCTGTACTGTCCAAATGGGGTGGGGATAAAATAGAAGATGAAATCTGTATAACACTGAGATATTATAAATAAATTTATTGTGAGATAAGGAACAATTGGTTGAATTTTCCTAAAATTAACAAGAATATAAGTATAAATGATTCTGATACACAAACAGTGTTTACTTATATAAACTGTAGCAAAGGAATTCTCCTTAACTAAATCAAAGAAGAAAGAAGGAAGGATTATTCTTCTTTGAGGAAGAAGAACCAGTGGGGTGTGGTGACAAACAAGGATTATGAATTTCTAAGCTGTGACCTTTATCAAGAAGACCAAGACTGTTGTATTCATGGTAACCTTCAACATTCCCAGCTTTAAAGCTGTTTACTTCTGGGTGTGCAAGGTGGTTAATCTCTAGACTACATTACTATATTCTCCTTTGCTTGCAAAATCAAGCAGATCACAGGAAAGATAGTCAATATATCAACATGTGAAATTAGGATTATGTATAAACACAGTTGAAAGCATAACTAATTCACCATATTCTACAGTATTTTCCCATGTAGGAATAATTTTTCTTATATCCTGCTGTCTGGTGCCCAACTGGTTGAAATACTTGGTTAGGGATATCCAGTTTTCCTACTTCTTTGGTAGCATAAGAAAGTTTGTTAGTGATGACTTCTATATCTGCAACATCAATAGCAGACATATCTACTCCAGATGGGCCCATCCAGTCCTTTCAATCTCTTTTAACTCTGGTTTTCAGTGTTTCTGAATCCTTCACATTCCTGTTGACATATTTTCAAGTAGAGAACACACTGGGATATAGTTTTGGAGATGTTAATTTCTTCAAATTTTTGTCAACATCAGCAGTGGTATCCCTCAGCTAACTACACACTAAACCTGAAGTCATGTAATTGAACCTTAATGTTTAATTTTTTTCTGTGACTACCAGGCTAACGTAGTCATACCAGAGATGCCACCAAACTTCACAGTCTGCAGTCATGCTTACTTCCCATAGTTTGTAGTTTATATGCTACGAAGATGAAAGAGGGTACATTTAATTCAATGATATTCAATAACAACAGGATTCTTAATTGATTAGAGCTCTAAAACTACTTACAGACTTCCATCTCCAATGCTTCCCCACCAGATGACAGG
>VZTV01029812.1:2216-22507 GCA_013400875.1 Anhinga rufa
AGACATTATTTTAAACATTAAAGTGAAAACCATTTACAACTATGATAAGAGAGGTCTGTTGACATTAAACTTTAAAACATGCACAAGGTAAAGGCAAGTAGCTGCTCCAACAGGTGAGAGTACTATGCATGTGGTTTGTAAGGGAGTTTGTTCAACACATGAGCTGTCTCTTCCTTTTCTCTGTTTCACAACCTGTAGGATTTGGTGCTTCAGACAATTCATCTGGCAATCAGCAGCCACCAGAGTTTAATAACTAACAAGTACTTNAAGTACTTAGGGTGCAGTGCAGAGCATTAATTTAAAAAAATTACCATTCCATTTGAGGAAAACTTTTCCTACCATTTAAATCAGGAAGAAATACAAATAAATAAATAAATAAATAAACAGAAGGAGCTAAAGCTTTATTTCGATACTTCCTGCTCACACCTTTATCAGTTTCACACTGGACAATCACTTCCTTACCATCCTCTTCCATTAAAGGTGTACAATTCAATTGTAAGATGTTGGCTAATACTTATCTTTTTATACGTGGTTCAGTTCTGTTCAGCAGGAACTGCTTTCCAAGAAGCAATCAATATAATTAGGAGTAGTAAATAAATACATCTGTATTTTATATCATGTGTGTTTGGATTGTGTACTGCTTCTAACAGTGTTAGACACATTGACTGAACAGCAGAGAATATTAGGGAAGAACAGGGATCTTACAGAATTGCTTTTCAGTCTGATTTCAGACCACAGGGAGAATGCAGCAGATATCTTAGGGCAGAACTGTTGCAAACATGGTACAGCTCAGACAATGGAGAGGATACATACAGAGATGAACCTTTTGCTTGTGACTTTGGAGTCATGAAACTTCCTCAACAGCTTGGATGAGGATGGAAGAACCTTATTGATAAAGCAGACCTCCCACAGCAAGAATGAGAATGCACATCTGGGGCACTGATGGCAGCTGAGAAAACTCTGATTTTATAATAAAAAGGTTTTTTCAAAAGTGATTTTCATGCAATACTGTGGTTTTAGTTGTCCCTATTCATTCAACTACCCTAATCAGCAGTGGTGAAACAGAATACTTGTCTTCATGCTGCCATTTGAAATTTTAAAGTGAACTGTGAGTAAGAAACATTGATCACTGATGACAGAAAAGCCTAATGAATCATTCAAGTACTTTATATTACTGACCCATAGACTCTAAGGCCTAACCTCCAAACTGTTTTTATAAAAATGCAAATATCCTTCAAGTATCTCTCAAGTATTCATAAACAATCCACGTTATTAACTTTCAACATGCATCAGGAGGAACATTTCATTGGAAAAAGAGATCACTTGGTTTAAAAGAAAGAGAAAAAGTGAAATAAACAGGCAAAAGAACCTATTAGAAAAATGCTAAAGATGACTTACCTTGTAGATTTTGCAATGGCAAAGTCATGATGCCTCCTGCTGCAGCTGCTGCTACCAGCCCTTGGATGTTGGTGAGATTCGCTGTAGGTAGGGTTAGGACGAGTCCTTGTTGGCCCCCCAGCTGCCCAGCCATGTTGAAAGGAATAAGGATTGGCTGATTCAGAGCTGGAGTGCCTCCTGGCATCACCCCTGCTACTGCTGAGGCTAACTGTTGGGCTGTCAGTAATGGCTGTAACAAAACACAGACAGCAAGCCTATTTTACTGTGCATACCTCAGTATTACACACTTAAAACTCTTCTGGCTTGGGATCCTTTCATGTTCCATTATAGAGATGCACTGCTTCCAGTATCTTAAAGCATACATTTTCACCAACACAGAAAGTTTTGATAAATTTGACAGGCTGAAGCTTCAAGCCTTATAGTCATGTAGCACGGTAGCAATCCCAGTTCAATCTAGACTGGAAAATCCATTACACATGGATCAAAGATAATTTATAAACACAAGAAGGCCTAACTCAAGTCAGCCTACAAATACCTAAATGCCAACATTTCCCAAATTTTCCTGGTTGTATACTGATTGGTAAAAGCTGAAAACACTACAGCAACAATTACCAGAAGCTGTGTGGACCAAGACTGCCTTGGGAAGTGGAAGAACACTGAATATCTTTTTAAGAGTATGGCTGAACTTGGATAAAATTGTGAAGTGATATGGGAAATCTTTTAAAATATTATACCATTATGCCTACATTTTGCTCTAAAGAAAATAAATACCTGGCATAAAAGATAATGAAATGCCTTTATTAATGCAGGAGCTGTGTGTGACAGACAGAACTGTCAGAGCCAATAAGGTTGCATTAAAATTGCACAAGCTTTTTAATATTAAATTATGGTATGTATTTCAAAAATAACTTGCATAAGACATTCAAATAATTTAACCTCCTAAACATTCAAAACTGCTTAGGTTTTGTTTTAGAAAAACATACAAAAAGCTAATCTTCCCAAACAAATAACTTTTAAAACATCTATGTGATACATACATGCTCCCTTTCTGTAACACTAAATGCAGCCAAACAGAATCACATTTTCTACATTACACAGATCAAAGATGATCAATTGCAGTTTTTTACTTTTCATCAAATTGCACGTCTTGATTAGTCGAAAGGAAAGTTACTGACCTGAGGCCCAACAGGGAATGCAGGATGAGACTGACTGGGTTGGTGCTGGTCTGTTGGGCTCGTGTCAGGCAGCACTGTGTTTCCTCTGGCCTCTGAAATCCAAAGAGCAGATTGACTTTAATATCAAGCCTGGGGACTGGCACATTACCTTCTACTCTGATGTCACATAACATCAAGCTGAAAATGATATGTTAAAGTGCTTTATCAATAACTCAAGCACTCAAATCACTTATCAGCTGCATAAATTATGCTAACATTCATTCAGACCAGCCAACTCATTCAAGGAGCTACAAAAATCTGACAGCAGTGAAACTGAAGCTATCATCAACCCAGCTAATGTGGGTTGCATTATACATCAATTTACATACAGTACATGAGCACTCTGCGTGTGTGGGAACTGCATTTTTTACGCTTAGGTGAGCATCAGCCATTCTAATTTCTGAAAGCAAAAATTATCTGAAAAACAATCAAGTAACATCTACTTTGTATCTTAATAAAGTACTTTCTTTTGTCAGCTACTGAGGCAGCAAAGGCTGTACTATGTGCAATAAAAAGGCACTATGAAAACTGAAAACAGGTATGCTTCCGAATGACAGCTTGTTTTCTAAATTGCATGCAGGGGGCAAGCAAAATTCTGTGAAACCAAGGATTTCCAGCATTTATTGAGATAATCAATATCCAACAATTGAACTATATGCTGGGCACTAATGACTTGCTAAGCACAGAACACAGTCCAGCCCTATTGGATTTCGCTGAAGTCTGCGATACAGATTTGACAAGGAAAAAGAGGAAGAAAAAACGTCCTATCAGTTGTAAGAAAGCACCAAGATGTTTTCAGAACTACGTCCCAGTCCTCCATTTCCTCTGGGTGAAGGACTCACATTGATTCACAAAGTTTTTCAGCGCTGATGGCATGATCAGGCCCACATTTATCTTGAAGCTGCAAGAATGACAGCAAGTATCAAAAGTAGCTGCAAGAGTACTGTGGTCTTGTAAAAAGAAAACCCTGGCAACGGCGTCAGGTTTCCTGGTTGGTACGATAGCTCCTGTTCTGTTAGGTTTTTCTGATGAGCAGTTGAAATCCTGTTCTAAGTAAACCTTAGCGAGATGCTCTTTTCCAATGTTTGTCCTATGAATAGCAAGTGCAAGATAATTCAGAACCAGTTTATTGGCACACCCTGGCACAGTAAGGAAAAAGGATACGATTCTGTCATACTTATAAATTTTAAAGAGGGTATTATCAGCTCATTTAAAACAAATTCTTCTATATATTCTCCAAGGGGACAGACTTATAAATAATGGAAATGTGAAAAAAAAAATACTTCAGCACATTAAGGTACAAATAAAATTGACTGTTACGTATTATTCAATTGAATTCTATCTCGACAGCAAGGTGTCAATCATAACAGCATTTTAGAATAGGATTAAACAATAAGTGTGCAGAGTTATTATGCAGAAATGTGAAAATCTGATTAATTTGTAATATTTTTGTGTGGTCTCAAAAAGCTAGAAATGGACGTTGCTTTGGGAATACTTACAAATGGTCTATTGAAATATCTGATTTGGAACTAATAAAAACATACAGGCTTGCTGACATTTTATGAAGTGAATTCTATAAAAATGTTTGGCATTTTAATGACCACTGTCATTTAATAATGAGAATAAGCTGACCTACTCCAACAATTGCCCAATAACATGCAAAAAGAGACCCAGTCACTAAATTTTTTATATGCAATTTACTCATCTGAGTTACTTGAAAAGAAGGAAATGTAACTAGATATGCGATATTCACTGAAAACTGTTCTTTCAAATGCATTCCAATCCTAGTGCTGCTGCCATCCCTAAGACGAAAGATAGGTTTTCTTCAGTATGGGTCCCTCCTATACAAAATAAAGTGTTATGTTACTAAACACAATTTTACCTTTGGTAATTTCCACATATTGTTACGGGGTTTTTTTAATCTTCTCATCACAGCTGTATGTATAAAGTGATATTAGATCAAAGGCTCAATACCAATGAATATTTCACTCCCCATTAAGATCAAATCTTATAAATCAATTTTGTTTGCGTAATTTTAAGGGCTGAGAATTTTGTCTTTCTGTGTGATTTAATTAATATTAAAACAAGCTCCTGGTAATCTATCACATCATTAAATTGTCCTATGAAAGCTTTGGGAGAAGAACAAAACTGGAGTCAAATATTCACTAGAATTAGATTTTATTGCAATTACTATAGCTTGAGCTCTCAGCAAATAAGAAGTTCTGAAGAAATATGCCTGTGCTTTAGTATTTTTTTCCATGGTGCAGCTATCCTAAGAACCACTGTTTTCTGTTATCTGTATCCTAAGGATTTTGCAATATTTCAGCTCACAAGCTGTATGTTGCACCAGTGGGTTATACAGGACCATAAAGCCAAAATTAATTGTACTCCTTTTCTTT
Organism: Anhinga rufa; assembly: GCA_013400875.1. NCBI lineage: Eukaryota > Metazoa > Chordata > Aves > Suliformes > Anhingidae > Anhinga > Anhinga rufa. Next base: position 7,228 of record VZTV01029812.1, read on the forward strand.
TGCTTTGTACTAATTGCAATCGCTTAGGATTACATCCCTTTCATATGGTCACTCATTGCAGATGATGTATCTTTTTATTTCAGTGCTCAAATGCTCTGCCTGCTGCTTCTAGGTTACTGTCCATATGATGCAGGCATCACAGCAAAACAGCACACACTTTCACGTGCATGAATGTGGTCTTACATGGCACCCTGTATGAAATTATGCACGTCGCATTCTCAGACCAAAATTCTCACATTTCCTCTCATGCCCCTTCTAGTCTACCTGCTATAACAGCCACTCGAGTCAAGATTTTTTTCAAAACGTGCAGGAAAATCTACCTGCTGGGCTGGCAGTAAATACAGCGAAGTGAGGGTTTCAGGGTTAAGCTCTGTTGCATCACACACAGTGACAGCATTTGTTCCTTGCTGTACGCTATCTTCAGTGAGACGCATTGGTCAAAGCTCCCAGGAAGGCGAAGCAGAGCACAAAACACTGGTAGAAAGCTACTTTTCCTTTTCTGCCTTAAAATGTCGACCAGGTGGATTCCTCTGATTTCAGAGGTTCTGAGGAGCTGGGAGAGCTCTGTGTCACAGCTACTATTTCTGACTCACAGACTCATTGCTTCTAATTTAGAAAAATACCTTCATTGAGACCATTGCCTTAAACTGGCAGCGCACAATCCCCTGCATTGTTTTTCCTCTCTGTTTTACCACCTTTATTTAGGAGTTCATCAGTTCCATATGCTGGAATGACTGCTTCAGGTAAATTATTCTCCTGTCCAAATTCCAGTCCCCACTAATAAAAATGGCCTGTCAAAATCTAGCTTAGATTTTCCACTTGCCCAGATCCAAGCCATTACCTCCTGTTAGGCTATCCTCCAACACTGCTCAGCTTTCTATCAGTGAGAGGTATGGCAGCAAGGAACCAGGACTCATAGCAGTCCCTATGGGGCTGGGGAGCTACCAGCAGCACCTTCTCTGTTCTCAGCTGCACTTTGGAGAGATTGTGCTCTCATTACACCTCCGATTGCTGGTGCACAAGGGGCAGGGAGAAGGCAGTAACAGGGCACCTACTGTGGAAAAAGAAGGAATTCTCCTTAACACCATTTGCCTAGGCAGGGAGCTAAGACTTCTCTTAAAGCTGAGCACTGCCATCACAGCCTAAGTCGATGAGTTTGCTCAGTAGTACCGTATGAACAGACAGGAGTGCTACTGCCACGGTACGGCCATGACTCTGGACGAGGCTTTAATATTTAATAATCAGTATTCATCATATGTGATTCATCATAAATTAATTATACATTATATAATACATACACTCACCTCTCATCCCACCAAGGGGCTGGAAGGGCATGACACAATAAAAAATTGAAGTGCACTGTAAACATTGTAAAAGAACCCTCTTAAAATAAAATATTATTTAAAATAAAGTTAAGTAAAACAAAAGCAACCTTCTCCCCTTATCAAAAAAGAAAAAAAAAAAAAATCCCCCAAACCAAGCGAAAAACCTTGTTGAACAATACCTGGTTTAAAAATGAGAAAACCACCAGAGAAACATCAGAAGGAAAAAAAATTCCACATCCCAAAGCCTCCGAGCTTCTTACAAAATTGCAACTGTAAACGCACTAGTTATAAACAGGCTTTCCACAGTCTGCTTCCTTTTTGTTTCTTACACATCTTCAGCAACACAACAGGTAATTCAGTTCTAAATGTCTTTATCTCCTAGTGCCCCATGAAGGAGGGAATGCTCTAATCCCCACTTTACAAATGAGCAACTAAGGGACAGAGGGACTCGGATTCTCAAATCGGCACCATCTAGGCACCTAGATCTGCTCAGCCATAGTTACACTGTTGAGGAAAGCATGGGCTAAAACACAGAGCTGCTCTGTGACTCCTTGGCGGCTCCAGGGCTACCAGCAGCTCTGGCAAGGTGAACCTGCACATGTTCCCCAGCACCCTGCACTCGGATGCACTGCCCGGCCCAGCGGCCCTTGTCTTGCACGATGTCCAATGCTAGCAGGGAACCTGCAGCTGACTGGCAGCTGTGACTATACTGAAGAGCATTACAGGATACATGATGGAGTGCATTAAATACGTACATCCAGCTCTGTCCTGGACCTCCTGGTTCATCTGCAGATGTGTGCTTGTGCCTGCTCACAGGCACGATGCACACTGGTGTCTCCTCTCAAAATCTGCACCAAAGCTCACTCAAAGCCAATGCTCAAACCACAGCATCGGACTAGCTTCAGCAGAAGATCCGGACATAAAGAACTTCCTCATGGTCTTCAGGAATGAATTCAATGTGTCTCACATTTGTATCAGAACCAGGGAGATGCTGGGCCACCCCTCTTTAGTACTCAGTGCTTTGAAAAACAAGCAGGATCAAATTTAATAATACTAGATTTTCAGTAATCGAAAGAATACATAAATCCTGCTGAGATTTAAGAAAATATTTTAAATGAATCAACATTAATGAAAGAACACAGCATTCAAACAACCATTCATATTAAAATCCTTAAACACAGTTCCACAACGTGACATTACTTATATCTATCTCTCAGTAACTGTAACAATATAAATTCAAGAGTAGACTTTTTTCTTACTCATTGAGCCAACTCACATTAAAGATACAGCTTTAAGAACAAAATCATTAAAGTGAAAATACTACCTGTGAGGAAAAATAGTCTTTGTAATTTTTAAAACTAATAAACTCACAGTCTAAGCATGTAATATACCTGAGTTTAGATCATAAACCATGTTATCAGGAGAAAAAAAGGTAACTTTTTAAAAGAAATTAAATAGACTGACTGATAATATTCAAATTATCAGGTATGTTGTGTGAAAGTCCATCATCTCTGATTAAAGCAACTCAGCTCTTCATTAATGAACCTTTAATTGTCAGCAATTATACCAGGAGCAATCTTGCTGAACAAAATTTAATAGCTGAAAGAAAAAGATGCAGCTACTAATGAAAAAATGTAACATTCCCTCCAAACAATCCTCATTCTGTCATGAAGCACCACATTGTGGCTCTTAATTTCACTGTTTTTATTTTCCTGCTGCCCCAGAGGTTGGACATGTAGGTAGGTGATTTCCAAATCACCTCATCATAAAACCTTAGTAATCAGATTGCTACACAGACTTTCACAAACACATCTAAATTTTACAATACTTGCAGGAGAGAAAATTGAGATTTTATGCTGAATCCATTTTACATTGGTATTATCCTATGGCTATCAGAGGAGATATTCCTGTTACCTCAGCAAAGAAAAGCAAGCTCAGAAATTAAATGAGAATAATGAATCACTCACTGAAAAGTATGAATTTAAGCTTGGACTTTTCATATTTAATTTAAGTAGTCAGACAGTTGTCTAATTCCAGTCCATGACCAAGATGTGCCACACAATTCACTCATCTGGACTGTATAAAACTTAGACTCTAAGTATCAGGTTATCCCACAGATTGTTAAGCAATTCACCTTTTCCTGTTGACCTCTACTCCAGATTCTAAGATGTTATTTTTAGGCAGAAATTTCAGCCTCACAAAGAAAAACAAACAAGTAGAGATCTGGGTGTGTGCAGAATTACCACCAGCCAGCACCTGTTAACTCTGAAACCTAACAATGTTGCAATGTTGATATAATTATTTTACTGTTCAATCATTTTAGCACAACATACAAGTACTAGTGCTTATCTTCCACAATGTCAGATTGTCTCAACTTACATTACTTAATTATCACTCTTAATTTTCCCCTACCTACGTACAAAAACTTTCTAGTTTACCTTTGAAAATGTTTCTGGTGTGATAAGGAAATGCCATATTGATCTACCATATTGACATACATGTCAATGCAATATCCTGTACAGAAAAGCTAAAAATCCTGCATACAGAATGGATTGAATTAGACAGCAGAATGAATAGAGCAGATTTGCTTTACTGACTGGATCATTCAGTACTTAAGTAAGTAAAACCCCACAATTTTATACTCATCTGAAACTGCCACGCAGTTGCTACTGCAAAGCTACCAAAATCACTGCAGAGCTCAAAATCATTCTGCCAGCAGAGCACAAAATCTCGCCTTTGCCTAGTCCCTGGGGATATTTTCTCCTAAAGGATCTTCTCCCACATGACACGTAAGGTAGCCGAAATCACTGTGCTCATTACCCGTACACACAGAACTTGGCTTGTATTTACACACCTGCATCTTTCTGGATCAGGACTGAAAACATTAAAACTCCATGACTGTTTATAATGAAAATCGGGCTATTGAAGTGATTCACGTTACAGAGAACTTCTCCTGGGCAACCACCAGTTATATTTACCACCAAACAAAAAATCCTACTATACCAAGGCACAAAAATCACAGATAACACAAAGACCGAACTCTCCCAACTGCCTTAAATTTTGTTCTTTCCTATCTTTAGTTTTGCTCCTCTTTCACTGTTGTATCTTGTCTTCTTTCCTTTTTTCACTCCAAGTGAAATTTTTTTCTTATTGGTGCCTATATGAATATTCTTCCACTTCAAATACTTCATGTGAGAAAAGAAGCGTAGCTATTGCAGAAAAGGTGAAGGGATATAATTGCAAAAGTATGTTCTTTATTCAAAATAGACTCATTCTACTTTTCTTAACCCCCTAAGTACAGTGCATAAAAATCCCTTGTTAATGGTACATACATTTTTTATGAATTGGACCCTTCATATTGAGAGTTCTAGTTTCTTTTATACTGTATGCATTAGCACAAATATAATCACATTAAGGTCACAAAGACCCTATCAGTTTTCCCTGAATTCATACAACATTTCATACTCACTGTTTGCTGTTAGTGCTGGTGAATGCAATGATGATAAAGGTTACTTACCAGAAGATGGACAGTTGAATGCATTATTATTTCATGTTGGGCAGCTGATCCCTAGCTAAGAAGGGCAGGAGGCTTCTCTAAATTAAACTTTCCTTTCTTTCCATCCCTGGAAGCTTACTAAATGCCAAAGAGTGAGCACATTAAAGAACATCTATTTTGGAACAGCTGCTACAGTTTACCATCTTTATAACTAACTATCTCTTTATGATTTTTTCAGCTTTTTATCTATGCATGCATTTTTGTTTCTAACAGGGCATAGGGCAGGCTTTCCACCAAAAGCCCAACTTCCTGACACTCACTGTCCCCATCTGACTCCCGTACCCTCCCCAAAATAAGATAGACTATGATGATATCTCATAAAGATATGCATTGTTGTTTGCCTGGGAAACCTCACACAATTTACATGTTATGGGCTTGGCTGTTGGCACTACAGCCTACTGAAAGCCAGGCAATACCTGTGGACACCCTCTGGGGCACAGCAATTCAGGCTTCTGGGTGGAGAAATGGGTAGCAGGTCTGACATCTATTGATTTTTACAAGTTACATTGATAGACTTATTTACCAAGGATAGGGCACAGGTAGATGGCTGATGACGGAAATTTAACTCACAGCTTTGATACATTTCAGGGACTGGAAAGAAAAAACTGTAAGGTGGGGAGGGGATGAATCTAGTGTCATATCAGTCCTGTGAAAGCCTGTTTAGAAATTAGAATCATCTGCTTTGGTGAGTGGGGAATATCCAGTTAAGAGAGAAAGCGTTCAATTAAAGCCAGTAAAAGCACCTGGCACTTACATCTTCAGTAGAGCCAGCGTTCAGCAAAATGCACCCCACTATATGTAAACTCCTACTGGAGCATCCTGACCAGCAAGTATGGTCAAGCAACAGTGGTTTATCACTCTTGCTACTGAGTTCACTGTCTGGTTTCATCCCTGTGGTGTCTTTAACAATTTCACACTCTCTGCTGTGGTCTTTACAAAGCCCTGTGGGGCAGCTCCATCAAGTGTCTCATTACAGGTTGTTCAGCTGTTCAGACTTTATTGAGACTCTCGAAAGAGCCATCCCACAGAGCAGCATACTGTAGGAGTCCAGTTGAGATCCAGGAGGAAACCTTAACAGTGGCAGCAACTCTGTATGCGGGGGACCACGCTCCTAGATCAGACTAAATCACAAAACTGGTAAGGCTACATTATAAACCTATTTAACTGCACATGTACCTTCAGAAATTCCTAGCTACAAAAATTCAACAGCCCTCCCCCTTCAAAAGCAGCCTGTGCTGTTTGATATCTACAGCAAGTTCTCATGATGTGGCTCAGCAGGGTGAGCCATTATTTCAAATGAAAGTGTTGGCTGGGAGCTGCAGAAACTCATGGTATGCTTGCCTCCAGATCTTGTAAATCCTGAACTGAATTAACTTCTGTCTCTTTATTATTGTCTGAAATCAATTGTAGTGACTATTTACAAGGAGCTTTTGCCAGGAGTTCCCAAACACTTTATATTTATCTGTTTTTAAAGAACATTTAGTCTGCTGGCCAGGTCTTGCAAGCTATGTCAAGCCTGACCATAGCTAAACCAAGTTTATAACACACAGCAAGGGCTTTGGTCCTCCTCCCCCCCCGCCCCTTCATTCCCTCCCTCCTATGTAGACCAAAAACTAAAAATATAAAAAAGACCTAAAAAACAGTAGCCAGCATTATCATCCTGTCTGTCTCCTGAATTTGAACAGCTATTTACCATACAATGATAGTGAAACACTCTTCAGCAACCACTAAGATGGTCTTTCACACACTGAAAATACCCTAAAACAGATCTGCAGGGAAATAACCAAGTGGGTTACGAACATTTGGATAGTGTTCCTGTAATAATCTTGCCTTTACGTGAGCCAAACTCCTGCCAGATTGCACTTGTGTTGTATTAGTTCTCTAGAAAAGGTTTAAGAATACAGCACGTTAAAAAAGCTTTACACGTAACAGGCATATATCCCAGGACAGTCATATTGCATAGAAGATCTCCTGGATAGTAACGCCTTGTCATGGCAAGACCCCTTGGTAACAACATGCTGTGCAGGAAGGAAAAAAGCAAAACGAAGCCACACGACTTAGCTTTGCCAAAATACCAAGTGGCAGGCAAATTGTTTCAAAGAGTGAGAGAGGGCACTGCGATACATCCTAACAGGATTAAATTATATGGAATATACAAACTGTTTCTACTCCATGAGAATGCTTGTGTTCATATATACTTATGCCTCCTTCTATATAGATAGATATTTTTAAACAAATTAGTCTCCTACATCGCTTTCATTTTTATATTATTCTTCTGTTTATTTTTTCAGCATTACAGTAATTGAAAAATATCTACTGGTAAAAGATGCTATTAATTTAAGTGCATTCATAGTGTGTTATGTCACTAATAGACTTAGGTAACATTATTCTTTTATCCTTTTTACAAAGCATTATTTTATTGTCCTCTCATTTCTAAGATTTTACTTCCACTTAAAGTCAAGCAGAGTGAGGGCTTTGCAGAATTCTATTATATTATTGTCCTGTCATTATTCTAACTCCATTACACAACAACACAAAACCAGCATCAGCTTCCATTTGTCATATTATTTATTTTGAGGATTATGTCAGATCTCAGACTATGTGTACGTGCCTACTAAATGTAATTTGGAGTTGGGCAAAAAGTAATCACTGATTTCTTCCAAAAATGCCTTTAAAGAAAAATTTTTTAACTATTCTCTATTTCTGTAAGACCTCTGTCATCTGATTTTGACCCATGCAACCCTTAGAAGAATCTAGCTATTTTGACAAAAAATAAGACAATGTCTAGAGGTACATATAGACAAACAGATTTGAACTTTGGTGTCCATACTCACAGCTGAGCTGACAGAAGGTAGTCCTGGTGTGGAAGCCACACAGCTGTGCTCATGTGGTCCTCCATCCATGCACACTGCATGCCACTCTAACACAGCTGTGTTGCTTCTAGGCAGGAGCTGTCTTGTGTCTGGCCACAGTGGAGCACAGAGGACCTGGAGCAAAAAGGACCCTGGGCCCACCTTTCCTACAGGTGAGATCCCTCAGCAGCCGACAAATGGCTCAGCATACCTGATGTGATTTCCAGAACTGGAAAATTGCTTTCTTAATATCTTCTTTTAGCATCCCTGGCTTTGAGGATATGCAAAAGATGGTCAGGGTTGGTTTGAAATAGCCAGCACTTCCACCATCCATTCCTTATAGCTGCCATAAAGGAAAGAAAGATCAGAGGCTAATCCTGCAAAAGCAAGATTTAGGCTCAATGCTCAACCATCACAGAATTCCCGCAAGACCTTCACCAGCTCTTTTCATCTCACATGCAAAGAGCATTGTTAGACCCTCAGAGCTTAAAGTCCTGGACCAAAGGATCATGTCAATTAGAGTGGTTGCATCAGCAGGTATTGCCAGTATGCAGCTTCCTCCAGTCACAGACTTCTCATCATCTGTCACTACTCTATCTTTAGGGCAAATACCTATGTTGGACATGATGCAATGCCTGCACAGTTGGGCTCTAGAGTTGCCTTTCCTCCATGTTGAAGGAATCTGCACTCAACTGTCTGGGATAACTTAATGTTGTCTTTGAGACAAAACCACTGCATGCCTTCCTTGCATCCTCATATCAGCACAAAAAGCTCCTACTCTCTTCACCTTGCCTCTCCTTAACTCTCTCCACCTGCTGGCTACTGAAGGACTGCTGGAGTAAATAATATTTGCTCACCACCAACTATATAGTCCCAAGTGAGGTTCTGGTCACAATCAGTCATTCCATTAACCATCACCCAGATTGCTCCCCTTGTTATTCTGTAGGACCTGTTGTTATATAGATAACAATGCACTAAGTAGATTTAACTCAGCAAGATATGCCTGGGTTCAAAACTCTATCTAGATTAAAAACACACTAAAATGAAACAAAAAAACCCTCATATCCATACTTATTGTCTTCCCAGTTTAAAAGGTATTTAAAGAACTTCCAGGGAAAATCCATCTCTTTACCATAATATGTACGACTGACATTCATGAGATAGCTGTGTACAGAAAACAGGATGCAGCAGGTTTTATTTCAGTCATTGTGAAGCACACCCTTGTATCTGTTAGCGTACTTTGCACTTAAGTGCACTACGTGTAGTTACACGTACTTTGCATGTCTATTGTTATAATAGCATTGTTTTCACTTAATATTATTCTAATGACTTTCCTCTGAAGAGCATATGTGGACACCACAACTCCCTAAATGGTAACAATGGATAAACATCAGTTTGAGAAATGCAGGTTTACGAAGCTGCAATTCTCCTGTAAATAACCCAGTTGTTAAAATGATATGTATCTATGTAATTGAGTCTTCTGTATACAAATAAATAAGGCTTTATTGCAATGTCAGAAGTTAACAGACCAGTCAATAAAATCAATAACTCACTTTTTCTTGCTTATATATCTAACTTTTCTCCACCTTTCCTATGTCCTCTGTTTGTTCTGGTTACATATTAACACTCTGAAGGATATATAGCTCTTATGATACTGTTTTGTAAATGGTGGTCTGAAGAAAAGTCTGAAGAAACACCGCCTCAGCAATTGAATACTCTGCCTATTTATTGTGTACTTTAACATATACCTGTTCGGTATAAATCAGGGAGAAAGAAACTGTCTTGTTCTATACATCAGAGAGCTAGAGATTTTTAATGTAAATGACTTCATGAAGGTCTAAGTAAATTAGGTTCATATTGATACTTTTACCTAAAAGTGCTCCAGGCTTGGATTGCATTATCGTATAACCACTGTCAGAGCAGCACTGCCAGATTATAACACTGTCCTGCTTATGCCTCTATGGTTAAGGTTTTGTCGGCATTTCTATTATGCTCTCCATTTTTCAAATATGTATAACTTAGCTGTAAAATTTGCTTTGGTCTGAAACTTGGTGAACCAGAAGCCGGATCCTACAAATCTTTACTCAAGCAAGTTGACCATTTTATTTTAGTGGAAGTGTTTCCATTAGCTGAGTCCTGCCAGATTACAATCCAAGGTCAAAGTTTATGAGCCTGGTTGTTTTATTTCTTAATGAAAAGAGAATTGGGTCCCTTTAAAAATTCTTCAAGAAAAAAAATATGGAAGCACTGGAAAATAATACTTGATTCTGTGATGTGATTAGGCCCCTAACTTGATAATCTCTTATTTTCAGTACTTCGAAGAAGAAAAATTAACAGCAAAGCTGCTGCAATGTAAAAACTAGCCGTGGGGCATATGCACTAAATATTGTTCCACTAATTATATTTTCATGTGGGTTTTCATCTGGGATCTAGCACACCTCCTAAACAGTGTAAAATTGGGATGGCTCCAAATGAGCCATTCTCATCTATCAGGAATACAAACATACTCACAAAAGCTATCTTATTATGTATGCTCCATACAGGCTCTTCATTCAAAAATATTTTAACAGATGTCATGCTGGATAAATATAATGGCTCATCTGAGGCTTAGAAACACTTTACTCACAGTAGAAACAAATTTGGGCAGCATTTTTCAAATTGAGTTAAGTCCTTAATACACACCCACAGGCTTACTTAGACTTATAGATACAATATCTTTTTCTTTCGTCCTCCTTAGCCAGCTGAACACATGATCTGTTATCGATGAAAATTTTCCTGTTCTGATGATGCTATGTGTCCTAAGTCTGCATTTGGCTTTTGGATAAGATTACTGTGGAGCACTGGTCGGGGGACAAATGCAAGGCCCTTCTGCACAGCTCCAGCAGCCTACAGGTTATCTGCAGAGAAGCACGGGAGGTGCTTGTTGTACAACAGCATCCTATGAATCCTTTCTTTTCAAAAACTGACCACAGACAGGGTTGCCCAAAACAGCAGAGGGAAGATACACATTCCAACATTTTGCTACCTTAAGCCAAAAAAGCCAATAACAGGAAATGCTTTTACAATAGATAGAGAGTATAAATCCAGTTGATGAGCAACAGAAGGCTATGCAGTTCAGGATTCCCTTTGGAGTTTCATCTGAAGGAGACTTGCACTTCTACTTTCCCTGTCCCTGCTGCAGAATAGCATGTTGCAGTAAGCTGTATTTGGCTCAGTACTGTAAAAGTCTCAGCACACAACTTCACTATTGCAAGCAGACTCACTGAAATAACAAGCATGAGGCACTGGTGATGCTTCTTTATGCTCCTGGGGTAAGACCCCTCTATGCACACTGTAAGTGTGTGGTACTGCCCTCAGGTCTTAGACAGGTTGCAAGGCTTTACAAGGCTTCATAAGAATTTAAATATTTTCTTTTAGTTTACACAATTTTGTTTGGCATTAAAGAACTAGGCTGTCAGGTGCACAGATGCAAGTACACAATTAATACAGAGTGATATCCATTGTGAACAGCATGAAAATTCCTTGCATGGAAGTTACTTTCTTCTCCATAAATTTCATTTCATCTCATATAATAACACTGAGACAAATTGTGGCAGTAAGCTACAGGCTTGCTGTTTTATAATAAAGTAGAATGTTTCTTTAAAGTATATCTGGCTTTTGCAAAGTTTGAGATCTTAAACATGGGGTTACACAAGAGTGCATGCACCTGATACACCAACTTGCAGGATGGCATGATGGTTGTCTTGTGTCAGGTGCTGGGGCTAGAGATTATCACAGTGGATTGCAAACAGGGATGCCGTGCTTTCTCAGGGGAGCCCACACTGTGGCTGGGGTCTCTATGTACAGTCCTTACCTGCAGCACTTCTGTGCTGGGACCCCTCAGCAGCAGTCCTGGCAGCCCAGCTGCTCTGAAATAGCAGTGGACTAAGCAGGAGAGGGCTGTGGTGCTGCTCTGCAGTACATGAAGTGCCAGGCGAGGGGCCGAGCAGCAAATATATCAGTTCTCCTAAGCCACGAGCAGCAGACTTAGGGGCTGACAGGGAGCAACGCGGTGGAGGGGAGTTCATCTAGCAGCATGTCTGCTGGTGCTCACTGGTTTTAGTTGGGGTTGATCTTTCCGTGACAGCTCCATGAAATATTAGGCCAGCCTCATCAAGTAAGGCAGAGCCAACGCTAAGACTGATAGTTTTTTGAGCATCCTGTACAGTGTACACCTCAGGAATGGGGCTTGCCCTTTGGAGAGCGAAGGCGTGCCAGCATTGGCTGCTGCCTACCTACAGCATTGGGCAGTATGCTGAGCGTGCCTCTGTGTCTGAGCTCCAGGCATTGAAATAATTTCATATCAGAACTTCAGGCTGACCTGTAACAGGGGACACAGCTCAGGGGACAGAAAAACAGTGATTTAGTCACTGTGAAGAATAGCAACAACATTTATGTCTCATATATGAGGTAAAGTGGGCACTCAACCTTCATTCATTTCCTTTTGAAGAACACAGTTCTACAAGGGGAACCAAGAATATGCAACCCTTTATTTATTTACAATAAAGTGGTCACAAGACTATAAAAATAAGGGTATGGGGTGCAAATCTATAATTCTGAGCTCTTTTTCTCCCACTCTGATGATCTGTGACAAACATCACAGCAAATAACGCCATCCCTTCTTATACAGAAAGGCCTTGATGGTCAATGTTTTCTTAATCACCTAATCTCAAAGATACCGTGTAATCCTTAGAAAAATCCTGCAGATACTGGGGGACAAAAGCACTTCTACAGTGATGCCTACATTTTTCTCCAGGGCTCTTCACTGGGGCTGCAGTCTCATAACATACATGCACTTGAAGACTGACACCTAACATACCTTTTCTAAGAAAGAAATGGTTTCAGGCTACAGCTGCTTTCCTTGGCTCCCCTTTCCTGCTCAGCTTCCGCTTTTTCTGTGTTCTTTTCCTCCTCTTTTATGAGGATTCTTGGACAAAAACCCTGAAACAATGACTTCAAAAATATTAAAAACATGTGGGGTTAATTGCTTATGTTTTTAAAGACAGGGTGATTCTTGGAAAAAAAAACCACCTCAAATGCAGTGTATAAGGCAACTTTTAAACTCTCAATTTTCTGACAATAACTTTGTACTTGGAATAAAAAAATATTTTGCATTAAAAGAGGGACACTAGAGGAAGTCAGAGGAGATGGGTGACAGATCCTGCCACTAATACAAGGGTTTAAAACGTATCAGGGTATTGTTGAGGCTGGAGGCCCCACACACTTCTCCCTCTCATGCTGGAACGGAAAGTAGAATTTTCCCATTAGGAGCAGCTCATCTTCCAAGGATACTTTCCTCCTCCACTAAGACAAATATTTTCAAACACTGTATCATATTCACACTCTACTCCTGTACTTACCAAAGACATAAATATCTTAATATTTCAAAACTATAATATAATGCAATAAGATTCAGCATAATAACATCCATCAGAAAGGACAACTTAAAAGAAAAGCATTGCATTTTCTGTATGAAACGATATATAATGACCATTGCCTAGAAATGGATCAATCTGGCTCCAGTGGAGCAGCTGCATAAGCATTCAGAACAGCAATAACTACAAGCTCTGGTGAGGTACTTTTCTTCCCAATGTCATCTCATTTTATCCCCCCTGAGCAAGGCTGAAAGTCATGCTGAAAAAACATCCAAAGATAGCATTCTTTCCCTGCCCCCCATTCCTGAAATTCTCGATTTTATTAATAATTCTCAATGGCTAGCAATTTTCAGTTGTAACACATTGTACTGAGTCCAATTACAACCACCACAAATCCTATTTTCTATGGGTTTACAGCATTTGGGGTATAAAAACACACTCTGGGGCAAAATGACACAGAAAGAATTTGTATTTTAAAAGAAAAGGGTTTTGTTTTAAAATTATTTTATATAATTGATGGGAATAATGCAGGTAATTAGAAGTGTCATCATTATCATTCTCCTCTTTTAATATATTTTTAAATAATTTCAATGGAACAGAAAAGCCAAGACTGAGTTTTCCTATTTGGAGGCCAGATCTCACTGAATTGCACTCCACAAAGAACCAAATAGAGTTTTCCACCACATTTCTACCCTATGCTTTGACAGACAACTTGATTCCAAACTAATATTGGAATTTAAATAACCCTTAGCTTGTCTAATATGCATCAGTTTGTGGTTATTCTCAAGGGGTATGCTTGAAAGTTGCAAAAGGTCATGACAGGAATGCCATATACAAAGACAAATGCCAGAGCCATGCTTAGTCAGGTCTCAAGTCCCCGTGTATCATGGGGTTTCAGTTTCTGAACCCCCAAACCTTTTCCAGAGCAGGTGTGGAGTCATTCATACAGTCTCAGTCTAAGTACAATAGCTTGTTTTTCACAGGGCCCCAAGTGCACAAACCAGAGGCTAAAAAAGCTTTCCTACCTCCTCTAAGAAATTCACAGGTCCTGGGTCCATTCATTTTCCAGAACTCATTTAATAGCTTTTACTGATTTCACACCACAAAACTACAGGGCATTTCTACTGTAATGCCAATGAAGATCAAGGCATTATCACTCGCTTTTAATAAATGACAAGAAATACTAATGATGTGGTAATGGCAGTTGACAGCATTACTAGCATGAAAATTTTTTTCTGCTCAGTTTACCTTGGGGCCAATTTCCTGGAGCTAACAGAGGCCAGGAGGAGTGAATTCACATCCCAAACCAAGCAGTCAAACGCAACCCACAGACAGGAGTTTTGAAATGGACTCACTTATCTGACAGACCTGTACAGTCTTCTCCTCTCCATGTGCTGAACACACTGGAACTGACAGCCCTCATCTGTCCAGCTAACAAGGACTGTTTTAAACAGCCCAAATCCACAGCCAATTTTGTATCAAACTCCCATCCTCTATGGATCAGACAACAGCAGTGAACACTGAGCAGGGGGATGCACCAAAACAACCCTTCCTGGTGAGGATTTTCCATACCCCACCTCCTCATCTGGCAGGATTGCAGCAATGCTCCCAGGTGGATGTTCGAGCTTCTTAGATCTCATCACCACCATAGTAAGTACACTTCAATTGCGCAAAATGCTTAGGCCTCACTACCATCCCCTACGTTCAAAAATTTTCACAACCACTTTGCATCCAATTTCCCCCAAGTCCATCTCTTTGGCATTCCCTACCATTTGTATAGACTTATGACTATTTCAGCTAGTCCCACTGTGTCACCAGGTAACTGTCTACCTGAAAGCTCATCACTCTGTCAAGCTGTTGGGCCCACTGGCAGAAAAGACCCAAGGCGGTTTGTGTGGGAACACATTGCCTTGCTACCTTCTGAGACATTGGTCTGAACTATTTTCTGTCCAATAAACCACAAATAAAAATGACAAAACCCAACCTTTATTAGAACTAGGATGATTAGTGAAGTATTAACTTTTATCCCTGTCAGTCATTTCAGCAGCAATGATGGTGCCCCATGAAGACTTTCCAGCCTTTTACTTCCTACGGTTTAGATTCTTCCAAGGACTTCATGTAGCTACTTCATGT
>VZTV01029813.1:0-15828 GCA_013400875.1 Anhinga rufa
CAAAAATCCATGATTTAAAGAAAGATTGGTTGTCTCTGTTCACAGCCCAACTCTAGAAACANGATACGGCAATAGTCTCTCTGTCTCTGCTCTGAGGTGAAATCACCTGGAATGTGACATTTGTTTCTGGGCACCTCCTCATCAGAGTGATTGGAGGGAGTTCAGAGAAGAGCCACATAAATGACCAGGGTGGTGGAAAGACTGAGCTATTAGGAAAAGAAATTAAGAGCTACATCTGCATAGCCCAGTTACATGCCAATGACTAGCAGACGAAGGGAAAGGCATGAAAACAAGCTGCGTATAATTGAAATGTGCAAGTGCCAAAAAAAGAAAGAAAAAAAAAAAAAGAAAAAAGAAAAAAAAAAAAGAGGCGGGGATGGGAAGAGAGGGTAGCTAATAATAAGAAGGTGTATGGATGAAATGAAGACCAGTAACATACAGATGAAATTCCAGGGAACAAACAGTGTAAGCCTGAAGAGTAGTCTCCTAGGGAAGGAACTGAAGGTTGACTGTGTATTTAAAACTCCCCTAGACAAAACACTAGATGTGTGATGCACACACCATCCTTCCTTGGCCCTGGGGAGATGGGCTGAGCAGGTCTTGATTGTTTTTCCAGTTTGATGACTCCAAGGTACACTGTGTTTTTCTGGCCAAAAAAGCATCCATGAAAATGTGGAAACCCATGAAACACACTTTGGCAGGTTAGATGATGATTAACCAGAAGGAGACTAAATTCGTATTTATTGGATAATCCTGTGAGTTTGACAGGGTTGTATATGAAGAAAGGAGTAAACCAGCAAGGAGCAAAACCTAGCAGGTTGAGGAAACGGCTCTTTTAGCATCAGGTGGTACAATGAGGAACAGCCACACAGCAGAGTGGATAATCCATCGCATATAAAGAGAGCAGCATGTATGGATCAGGCAACAAGACGTGACAATGGAATTGGGGAAATGACTTTAAAGAACACGTGACCTCCTGAACCATGAGTTGGCCAGCTTGCCTATGGAAAGTTTAAATGCTTGCATCACAAATCCGGAAACCTGACTGTGCAAAAAGGGAGCTAGTCTCTCTCTATAAAGCATCCTAAGAAAGTCAATGACAGACAGACAGAGCGAGCCTTGCACTCTTCCACACTATTGAACCGTGGATATAAGCCCATAAAAGAAAAAATAACACCCCCTTCACCTGAGTATTAAAACACTGCAGCAAGCTGCACACACGGACAAACGTATCACAGAGCCACGCAGGGGGTGGCAGTGGAGGGAGCGCAGGCATCTGGACATGATGAGATGAAACGCAACTGTCACTTCCCATCCATAACCCCCCAGCAGCAAGGAGTGTAGACAGGAAAACCACCTGCTAAACCTGCGACACAGAGGTTATTACATCAAGCAAACCAGATCCTAACTGATTTCAGCCTGTGCTAGAAGTAATCCTTAGCTTTTTTTAAACTGGAAAGTAAAGAGCTTATGGGTGAGAAGCAAGGCAAAGGTAGAGGCAGAGGAATTAACTTGTTTTTACTGAAAATTTTCATCAAGAAGGACAAACTCTGTCTCTGCAGCAGTGGTGTGACCAAAGAGAAAAATTAGGTTTGCGACATATTCATTTGAGTGGCATCTGTTATTCTTTTTATATTATTTGGAACCAAGGGGGAAAAAAGGCAACCTTCTTTGGACCAGAGACACTAACTGACTTAACTCCCCTGTGGCCTTACATAGGAGAGGCTACTTCAGGTTTGGTGCTGCCATGTAGCCCTGACAATGCAGCACCTTCCTGACAGGGCTAGCTCAGCCTGAGGTCTGATGAGTACAGCTCTGCTGAGTGGGATCCTTCCACGATGTGAAGGGAAAAACAGCTCAGGAAGTTTCAGGTGACGTTATACAAAGATTGTCTTTGCTTCTGAGTTACTCTTCTGTTCACCTTCCTCATTGGTCAAGTATGACATCCAGAAGACTCTTTCCCTTTGCTTTACCTTCAGGAGCACAAGTTCAAATTCAGCATTAGATACATCTTTGGATAACAGGAGCTATTTGTACCAGCAATGGTGCTTCCTGCACAAAATGGTAAACATAAATGCAGTACTGATTACTTTGCAAATCATGCCTCGAGGCTGAAGGTCCAATGAAACAGTGATTTCAGCAGCAGTATCAGATAAGGTATTCTCATTACTCCCCAGGCCACTGCAAAAAATTACTCCCCAAACCCTGCAAAAATCCATGATTTAAAGAAATATTGGTTGTCTCCGTTCACAGCCCAACTCTAGAAACAGCTGTGCTGGCATGAGTCGGGGAGTTGTGCAATGTGTTGGCAAATCTGAGCAGCCAAAGAAGGAAATTTGTTCAACTGGTTTGGTCCCTGAAGCCCATGTATTGACAAACCACAGCCTGTGCACCTTATTAGCTTTCTGCACTTCCCTGCTAACTAATGGTATGTACCTGTCCATCTGCAGAGCCAAATATAGCTTCTTTTACGAGAACAGAAAGGAATCCCTGCTGAGCCTGACAGAAGACAAGCCCACCATGTGTCTGCCTGGTGCTGCCGAGTCCTGTGACAAAGGTGGCTTGAGGCTGTGTGTTTATTATCCAGCTGATGCACATTGATAACTTGACCTCTACACTTACAAGATCCGTGTAATATTTTGTTGCTTACCTCAGCTTCTACAGGCCCCGTATCCTAAAATCCCATGCACGTCACAGAGGACCTTCCAAGCAGCTGATGGACAAAACACTTCTGACAGCCATTCCGGCTAGGGTAACATTTAAATATGAGGAGGAAACACAATGCTGCTCACTCCCCCAGGTGCAAGCTAATTTTAAAGTTAAGACTGTAAGTCCTTACAGATAGGATGTTTTAATTACCTTCAGCCTGTCCAAACCACACTCCTAACCCTATGGGTACTGCTGATGTGACTGACAGCTGATAGCTTTTCTGAACACCAAGCAGAGCACTGTAGTCGCTAGCGACTCAAACTGCCTAAAATGGTGTCATTTTTTATCACTTTGACAATACTTATGACAACTCTCTTTAAGCATAAAGGGCTTTTTAAAATTTGCTAAGATTTACAAAATGAGCCTACCTAAAAGTTTGACGTGTGTATGTAAATTGATGTTTTAAATCACATACAAAGAACAGTCTGACTTTGCCTCATACTAACATTAAAAAGGGTCTCTCAGCTCACAGAAACAAGCTTGGCCCTCCTTTCCTCAGTTTACACAGCCTCCCACTCGGCTCACTCTCTCACTCTCCCTTTTCCCCAAAGTCTGGGAAAATAGGTTGGGCTCACCCTCAAAATATAACAATCTTTGACTTCGTCTGTGGAAGGGTACATGAGTGTGGTAACCGGTGAGACAAGGCATGCAAGAGAATCAATGGCTGAGCTGACAAAGATAATTCAGCTGTTTAAGAAAGAGACCAAAAGGCCCTCAAAGGTCAAAAAGCATCTCCTAGTTTAGGCCTGAGAATGACCTGGAAGTTGGTGTCATCCAGAGAGTGCGAATATATTCAATTCCATGGCAGAAAAAATACTACGCAAGCAAGAACTTGCTCTGTATATGAGCTGAAGTTTTAAAACCGTCCCCCACAGAGATAATCATAGTAAGATCCACAACGACCAAGATCTTGTTACAATTCCCCACCAAATACTAATGTAAACAACACCATGCTTCTATATTCAGAAAGCATCTACATCTCTGACAAGTCTTCTAAGATTTCTGAGACCAGAGCATCAAAAGCCAGTCAAATACAAGTAGGTTTTAATTTCCAAATACAGGTATCTTAACATCCAAAGGGTGCGTTAGGATTTTCTTCTCATGAAGTATTAGGTACTAGCATACCTAATCTCTAATTTATGTCTGACTCAGCTCCTGCTAAAATACGAGATGCTGGTGGATCCAAATGGGAGGCTAGAACACTTCAAAAACCTCTTCAGCCATGATCAGGCCCGGCTGGCTATGATGCATAACGATGCTTTTTCAGGCAGAAGCAATGAGCATGGCTCTACCCAGCGCAAACTGCGGGCCTGCTAGAACGGTCCCTTTAGTAGAGATCTGCACACCCTCCCCTGTGTATCTGACCTTCTGTATACTGTCGGCATAGGTGCACCTACTGCTGGTGCAACAGATGTTAAAGCAGGAAAACCTGACTCCCAGGGCGGAGGGATTAATGGGGCATTAACACTAAGGCCCCAGTTGTGGCAATTTAAATGCTAACAGCCTTAAGTAAGTTATCCAAAACATAAGCTTGCCGTGTGAGCCACTAGAACTTAATTATAGAACGTTTGGGGCCAAAACTTGCCCCAGGATATGCATGAAGTCACCCCAATGATGCTAATGGAAACCCATGTGCTATACGTATTAGGAAAGCAACCGGTTCTAAAAAGGGCTATTTTAAAGCAGAATGTAACAGGTCAGCTTTTACTGAACAGTCCTTTTCCTATGTACATTTACAAAAATTAATCAAGTCACAGATGCCCGGACTCATCAGCTGGGCTCCGATTTACATTCTTCACTAACATTCCCACAAAAGCAGTTAAAGAAAAGCCTGGTTTTAAAGCCTAGCATGTTGAATTAATGTTCTGTTAAATCTGGCAGGTTTTGTCCATGGTTCTTTATTGACCCTTGTTGTAATTCTCCTTTTGACAGTCTTCTGATGCACCTTCTCCCATCCAAAGGTATTTCATGGTCCAGAGCTGGTTTTTGACCAAGCAGAGTGTATTTTCACCTCCTCTTCACCTCCCAGAGCACTATTTCAGGGGCCATCATGAAGTGTGCCATTAAACCTAAAGCATGCACGTGGCTCCTCTTGCATTGCAGCTAACAGATCTGTTAGACTTCAAATCTGCTGGGCAGCAGCAGGTAAACACAGCTTTTGTTTTAGCAGCTCAGTTCCAGCTAAGTGAGCATCTGCCCTGGCTGTACACAATAAACCACCTATTTCAGAGGAGTATAATTGTCGTTGCATTTCACTGTCCTTTGAAACTCGGAGCAAGGGGCTTCAACCTGAGGGTCCACGGCAGTCTTTAGGACATTAAAAAACCCCATCCTTCACTGTTTGCTACCGTGGGCAATTATTGATATCTATGTAAAATGAAAAGGAAATATCTCACTACCTAAAGCCTCAAATGAGCCACTTGGCACGGGACTCATACCCAAGAGGCAAAGCAGCAGAAAATCAGTATTGTTACATGGTTATGGTACCTGCTATATGCAATATACTGAGCAAAACTCTGCTGCCACTTTAAAGGTTTTCCTATTCCTGTTGATAGGTTAGGGGGCTCAAGAGAAGTGTGTGATTGGACTCCGCTTTTCAGCTCTAATGAACCTTTCTGCAAAGTAGGAGCTAAGCTGGCTCCATTTGCCACTTCTCTTGTAAGAATTTCCCTTGTGGAAGTTATGGGCCTGTTCACTCACATACAGCCCCTCATTTCCCCCCAAAAAAGACTTCTATATCACCATTTCTTCAGGGAATGCATTAGTACTTCTGGTTTATGTCTCCATGAATGGCACAGATGCAACTTTGAAAGCAAATCTGTGGTGAAATTCGAGAGAGGAATCAGCATGTATGTGTTCAGAACAGAGTTTCCAGCATGAAGACTGCAAAATAATCAGCAACTGAACCAAAATCTTAGAATGGGCAATTTCAGGCAACTTCATCTATGTAAAGTTATCTATAGAATGTAGGGAACACACGCATACATGCTTTTGAGAAAAACTACCCAGCCTTTCAGTACACACTGACATGGCATAGTATATGCATTAGTGTTTAATGAAGTGTTTGGGGCCCATGGTAACTTTGATTTGTAGGGCTTTAAGTCATGCAGCTCATGCTAATGTTACTGTATGCTGCTATGAATACAGAGGAGAATTTTTAAGACCAGCTCAGTGTGTTACACTCACAACTCTCATTTTATTAGAATGTAAATTGTGTGTTTAACCTCTTTTGAAGGTTTCAAAGATCCTATCCACATCTTTCGGGTAGAGAGTCTCATGAAAGGATGCAGTGTATATTATACCTACCCATTCCCTTGCGTTCCTCCCTTTTCCACACTTTTCCTTCTGGCTGTCCCTTTATCTGCCTTTTTTGGTCTCTCTATACTCATTCCTAGTCATTCCCTTAGCCTGCCTCTTGTTTTCCACTTTCAGATATATATTTTGTAATAGCTTCTAACATACGTCTTTTTCCTGCTGTTCCCACTCACCTCTCCTGGCACTGTCAATGTCACACGCCACCACAGTACCTGGGCTGTAATTTGTCTGGTTACCTTTACCTTGCATTTATTATGATAAACTCTCTCAGTCTCACACCCTCACCTTTCGCTACCTCTGATTGCCTATCCTCTTCAGTTCCTACCACTCCAGAAAAGATAGGGGGGGGGAATGAAGTGCTTGTGGAGGCAGAGCCGGCTGTCACAGACTGATTGACAATGAGCACGGTGCCTGCAAGTGCCGAGATGCCGTAGTTTGCAGAGTGAAGTGAGACCTTGGTGCCCGGTATGCCCTCCTTGATTGAACAGACATTTTGAGTGTGGCTGCTGGTCACTGTTAGCCCAGTGACTCTCTGCATTCTCCTCATTTCCTTCTCCCAAGCTGTCAGACTGGCAAGGCTCAGGAGAAATCACAGGTTTCCTAATTGCATTTGTGCCTTCACAGAGAGAAAACTTAAATACAGACTGGTCAGATCTGTATGGATGATGGAGAATGTTTTGCTCCATTCTGTGCTAGTGTGGGCTCTTCGATTTGTGCCTGGCAGCTTCCTTGTTCCTGAGGACAGAAAGATAAACTGTAGCTTTGTATGGATGGGGAAGAAGACAAAGAGAAAGCAGAGAAAAGGATATTCATTACATTTATCAGTGCAAACACTTTCTCAAACGATTCCTGCAATTTCAGGTACCGAGTCCCCTCCATGGGCAAACCTATCTTGGATGGCTGTATCTTGGATTTATAGAGAAGGTTTGCTCCTTCATCTACAGAGTCAGATTAGAGCCCTTTATCAGTGCTGATCAGCCTGTTCAGGCTCTTCTGACTGCTCCTTGCTCAGAGGCAAGGCATCGTGCACTGTTTTCAGTGGCTGTTTAAGTGGTGAGCAGGCTTTGGCAGCCAGGTAATCCAGAGAGCATGCACAGCAGCAGCCAGTCTGGACTGTGAATCTGACTCAAAAGTGGTTAAGTTTTCCTTCGACTGCACGGGATAGACTCATCTTTTAACAGGTTGCTTTCTGGTCAAACCAAACACAAAAGTTGACTCAATCAAGATGGCCCAGCAACTCTTGGGAATCCCAGTGCCTTTAATGATCTGAGAGAAAGCAGGAGCCGCGGACAGTCCTTCTCCCAGGTTATGGGCAGCTCTATGGGCAGCCTTAGCTTACATAGCTCAGTGGCTCACAATACTGAAATAACAACAAGTTGCTTTCTTCTTTTTTTACTGCAAAGTCTCACGGGAAGCTTATTTTGCATACAGTGACTCAGAAAGCTGCCTGCTAATCTGCACGTACTGTATGTCTGTCTGGAACAAGTCAGAGTAATTTGTCCTCTTGTTTACAGAAGCCTATTTATAACGGTACAGAGATGACCCAAGCATACACCAAGTCTCCCCTCCAAACACCCAAAAAGGGGCTTTTCACACTCATCGCAAAGCCACAAAAACTATAGCTCCCTCAACTCCTCCTTCCGGTAAAGATGATCTCCAAGGGCAACAGGGAGCAGAGCGGGCTAGAGCAGGCTTTGATGAAATACATCAGCAAGAACATTTGTTGGTCATGATCACAGCAAGAATCCACCTGCCCCAGAATGATAAAAGGCCCAAAAGATGGAGGACAAGTGTCTGGAATATCTAAGGACTATGATATCCACCGTTGTTACTTTGCCCAAAATTCGCTTGTCTGCAAAGGGTAATGTCCTGAGGGGTGCAGACAGGTGATCTGCATCTTTCAGGATTTTTGTTTAATGGTGTTCAAAGCCCAAAACTGCTAGAATAAAAGCTATAAAGTCACAACCTTTCTCTGTCAGACAATTTCATCTCTTGATAATATCTGTTTCAGAAAGCACTGTACGTCATGTATGTAGAAGCGATAGGCAGGTAATGAAACATACATGTGTATTCGAAATTAATTTTTCACAGGAGTAATTTTAAGTGTCCTACATTAGCATCTCGTGCTGGTAACCTTTCCTCCCAAGAATTCGATTAACAATTCTCCAACCTGTGCACCTTCAAACAACTGCTTCTTCCCAGACAAGGAAACAGGTTTTCCCTCTCTGTTACAGATATAACATTCCTCCTTAGAACTGCAGAAGCCTAAGGTCCAGTCTTTACCCAAGATTTTGTCTTTAAATTCATGTGCAACTTCTAGTTTGCTTTAGAAGAAGGGCAGTGTCACTGCTCTGGAAAAAAGAGCAGGTTTCTTAATCAGACATGTCATCCTCATTTTTGACCCTGTTGCTAGACTGAAACTACTGACTATATGAATACGTTTCCCATATTTCATATATGAATATAAACATATATGTCTGCACAGACACAAGCACACCAAACTCCAACAATGTTATACATATTCATGTATGCATATGTGTAAACAACTATTCAATCTTATTTTTACATATATATACACAGGCCTGTTTGTATATATACTTATATATACATACATATACTCACATACATAACTTGCAAGCATTTTACACTCGTTAAATACTTTTTCCTAAACTTTGTGCTGTTTCTTTTGTGATACCTGAAGTATCTGGCTGAAGATGAAGGGATAAGATCAATACCCATTCACTTACAGAAAAGAGACCCATCGTGCCTAAAGCTTACCTAAAATATTTTTCTGTAATACATGTATCATTAAAGAACACTAAACCTTCTTCCTGCATCCTCCTTTATTTGGGGGCTGAGCAGCACTACTTGGAAATGGAGGTTACGAATGTCCCAAGCCTATGTCAGTAAAACTATCTGTATCGTATCAGGAATACACGTCTGCCTTTTCTACCATAGCACTTTCCAGAAGTGAAGTGTAGCAGATACTGATTCTTCTGCCTTTGCCCACAAGCTTCTCCTCCACAGCGCAATTTCTACTATCTCAAGCTTCTTAAAACTTACAGTGAAAACAACCTCTTCTTTCTTTCTTTTTCTTTCTTTCTTTCTTTCTTTCTTTCTTTCTTTCTTTCTTTCTTTCTTTCTTTCTTTCTTTCTTTCTTTCTTTCTTTCTTTCTTTCTTTCTTTCTTTTCTTTCTTTCTTTCTCTCTCTTTCTCTCTTTCTCTCTTTCTTTCTCTCCTTCCTTCCTTCCTCCTTTCCTTCCTCCCTTCCTTCCCTTCCTTCCCTTCCTTTCTTTTTCTTTCCCTCTTTAGATCTTAACAATAGCATGGATTTTTTTTCTTTCCCCATATGTGGAATATCTGAATGGCAATTTTGATTCCTGGAGCAATGACAAATACAAGGTGTGAATACTGCAATAAGAGAATTCTGCATCTAAGCCAGACAATTCCTTCCACTTGCAAAGACAATATGCAGAACAGGGTTAGAGGTGGCTTGTAAGGTCCCAAGAGATCAGCAACACTATTTCTAGTAACACTATGTACAGAAAAGCCATATATGTAATTTTCAAATTATCCTAAAATATGTTTACAGCTATTACTTATCTCTAGGGTTGGTCATGAAGGATTGGTAGAGTTGACTGAACAACTCATTAAGAATGGAAAAATATACCCCCTTTTTATTCTTGGCACTCAAGTCTTAATTTTTCAAGTAATACTGTTATTCAGTTGCATGAGCTAAACAGCCTGCATACATGGTATATATCCCTTTGGCAATATATTAAGGATTAATTTTTTTCTACCATTTGTTATTTATACTGTGCGTCTGGTCATCTAAGTCATATGCTTCCTGTTTTTAACTGAATGACAACCTTTTCAAACAGGAGGGTATATTCCAAATGATGCATAAGTACTCATAACCACAAAAGTCTTTACCTGAACATTTCTGAAATGTTCATTAGGAGAGAAAAATGGCAGAATAAAACAGAATCTGGACAACTATGTGCAGATGTCGCTTTGTGGTGTTTTGCCAGGCCTAAGATTAAAGACTCAAAATACAAATAGGTGAAATAAGGAGCTCTAACATTTTTGAAAAGGGTTTTACTTTATGAAGAATTGCATGTCACGAATTAGAGAGTGATACAGAGTGGGGTTAAGGCTTTACGACATTCATATGGGAAGATTTATGCTACTAATTTATGATAGACTTTTCTGCTTTCCAGGAAAGCGATCCTCCCAAACTTTAAAGAAGTTATGCCAGGTGTCAAGCATTCTCTAGCCACATCACAGCAGTGAGAACAGAAACCTTCCTAGTAATTACTCAGTTTAGCCTGTGGCTGCATTTTGTTGTTTTCTGGCAGTCCCACTTCAGGTCTTTGAGCCTTCTCCATCCAGAAGGAGTGGGAGAGAAGGGGAGGTAACAAACCTGACTATTGGTTGCGAGCAACACCCAGCCCTCTCTTCTCAGAGAAAAGATTTCTACAGTAATACGAGACAGTAGTGGAAGCAGGGAAGTGCATCTTGGAGTGCAGGGAGATGAAATGATTATTCCTTGGCCTTATAAGAAGACGCCTTGTGGCTCAGTTGAGCTGTAGTACCTCAGCATTTCAAAGACAGGGCTGGCGAACAGCTGCCTACCCCCAGAGACCTTGGCACGACGCACAGGAGCGGCTCACAAGGGGCATACGCCGGGCGGAGCGGGCGGCTGCCTCCCCGTACCACGGACAGAGCAGCCAGGAGGGGGTTTCTGCTTGGAGGAACACCACCAGATCCGCCATAAACATCAACTTGTTTCTTCTTAGTTACACAGAGCGGTCAGTCTTGCACCCGCTAACGTGCTGACTGGCATTCTCGGCAGTGGCTCTGAGCCACCGTGGCTTGGAGGGAAAACAATGGAGAAAAATGCAGAAGATGAACCCCAAGCTGTCAACAATGATTTCTTCTGATTATGAGAGGTGCTGAGCTCATATACCGCCGACATCAACAGAAGTTTGCGCGGACCTCAGTAGCCACCAGACCCCAACACTCAGTTGTGTGATTAACGCATTCTGATATGAGCTGCAAAACTAACTTCCTTTGCGCAATCCTTTGGAAATTATACTTTAGATTAGGAGGAGAGCTGGACCTCACCATACATCTTATCATCTTCCTTTTATGAGGGAAGAGCATTTTGTACAACCAAATCTACACTCTACCACTCTCAATTAGGTCTCACTCCAAAGATCTGCATTCCCAACATTTCTTTTTTTTTTTTTTTCTAGATACGTAAGCAAATCATAGAGCTGTAGCATCAGCTCATTGCAAGAGCTTGAAAATGTTTTGGCTCATAAAATCCCTGTAGATTACTGAAGTGCTAGCATTCCTATCTTACAGGGCTAGAAACTAAGGCTTGGAGATGTTAAGTTACTTGCTAGGGTTGCAGAAGAAAATAATAAGCAGAAAACTGAAAATCAGGCTTTAGAATTCCAAGTCAGTGATTTAACTATTGGAATAGTCATGCTGTCCACTTCAGGATTAAAGACCCTCAAGACCCTTTTCCTCCTGCCCTCCCACATCAATAAATCGGATCTTGAAGCGTTGTCATTTCTCATTAGGTTTTGTCCTGTGCTTTTTACTCATCAAGTATTTTGAATACTTCTTCCTCTTCCAGCCACTTCCACTATTCCTGTCTCATCCCCGCCCTTTTCCTATTTCTCTTGCCCTCCTCCCTTTCTTTTCCAGTTCTTAGTTTCTACCAGGTTCTCAAATTCAACCTTCTCCCTCCTTCTAGGCCCTTTTAATCTTTGCTTTCGTTTTCCCCTTGTTCTCCCTACTACGCTCTGCTACAGTTCTCAGAAGGATTGATAATGCTCAGAGAAGTAATTTTTGATGCTCAGGTGCTCTTCTAAAGGAAAAAAGCCAAGCATACTAAACTCGCAACCCCTGGAAGTCAAAAGGACGGTGAAGAAATTATGTTTCAGATAAATTTCCATTTGTATCCTGTAACATACACGTATATTTTGGGGATGAAATTCGTGATATACAGCACATGGCTTTGGACCTCAGCTACCTGAAACTGCTTCTCCTTCTGTGTCCACTTGTTGCAACTGAGATCAGCAGAGGCTGCTGTGCTACAAGTCCCAAGAGTCAGGAAAACCCCACGCAGGATTTTTGAACTTCTGACCCTACCTTCTCCCTTTGCTTCATTGAATTACTTAAAATTCCATGCATCAGGCAAAGCTTGAGTCTCGTTTCTCTGTGGGCAGCATAGGCTACAGTTTGTTATGGCAACATTTTCTGGGGACGTTAAGGAGAGATGTGCGCTTCTTCCTATTGCATTTTATATTTCTGATTTTCATTCCGGATGCTCAGAGAGCACTCGATATTTATTGAGTCTTTCATAAACCCGAACTCCTTGCCTAGATCAAGATTAACTTTCACAGACCACTTAGGAGCATAGTTATTTCCCGGTCCCATATCTCCTTTCCTCTTTTCTCTGCCACTATGTTCTACTGCTCCCTTCAGTCTTCAAGAGGTCTCAGGATGGTGTGTTTTCCTCTCAACTCCACTGCTCTGTGCTCAGTGGCACAGACTGTCACCTGGAGCTGAGATCACTCAAACCCCATAACTGAGCGACCTCATACGCAAGCAGCAACAGTAGACTGAGAACATCTCAGTCAGGTGTCGTAAAAGGTGATGTGCGTCTGGCAGCCACAAACTTAATTACATCCCTAGTAAAGGCCTCACACAAAATGATGCTCCCTTGGTGCAAGAACCTTGTATTTCTGTATTTCTTTACAACTCCAAGTACAGTCCTAGAGCCAAATTGATAGCAAGTGAGAAGTAGGCTGAAGGCTCTTTTCCTGATGGAGACAAATAGCGAATGCTAGCTACTTGCAATACCAAGCTCACTGTGCTTTGGCATTCGGAGACATCCTTAAGCATGGATTTCTTGGTTTCTATTGTTTGTATGTTCTGCCCCAATGCTATTTCAGTGTACATTTTAATGAGTGAATTTATTATATAGCTCACTGCACAAAAAATTTCAGTTACATTATAAAAAACTCCCTGGTACTGATTTTTGGATCAGATATTTCCAGCATGTATTTTAAATCCACTGTCAGTTACTGAGTAGCTTTTCTCCATTTTTTTAGTTCTTGGTCCTGTCTGGGAATAAAGCTTAATGTTGGTCTGCCCTCAGTACTGCTACCTTTTTTCCCTCCCCTCTATCCCCGACTACAGTATAGACCCCTCTTAAACCCAGTGAGACAAGATAAGCCTTTTCTGCCTGGCAGCATTTCAGAGACATTAAGTGTAAGAGAGAAGGTAAGTAATTCACCATGCCTCCCCATTTCTGTAATGGGGGAGGACATCTTGATACATTTACAATACTCCTCTGGGGATATTTCATCAGTTATACCTAACTCTAATGGACAAGAATTGATTTGAACTTTCTACTTAGCACAGAGCTGTAAACAGCTTCACTCCAGGTTGCAGCAATGAACTGGTGTTTTGTAAAATTGAGAGAAATTTGGAAAACTTCTGCATTGGTCTATTAAGTAAGCTAGCAGCTGAATGATCCAGGGGTAAACTAACTTGTCTTTTCAGTTTTAGTAACACAGAGAGCAATTATTAACCTAGACGGTACATTTTATTGTTCTAACATCTCTCCTCCATTTTTGTCAGGGATTGGCCTTTCAGCTCTTTCATTTACTTTCAGTTAAGATTTGTCAAATCAGGATACAGTTTGAGAAGGTATTTTTATTGCTCTATTTAATGTCAGACACTTATTTTTGTAGTTCTCAGAGCACAAAGTCCTTTGTCCTGCTGTAGTCTATCTCAGAGCACAAACTCTTTGTCCTGCTGTAGTCTATCAAAAAAGAGCATCCAAGGCTCTTGGGGTATTCCCCCCACCATCAAATTTTTTATCGGTTGGTACCTTAGGCTGTTTTATTCCTGGGCATGAAAGCAAAATTCCATCATTTTTGAAAATTTGGCATATACAGTATTGTATCTTTGCCAAGGTTTGCAAAGTGAAAATACAGAGTTCTTCGTAGCTCTGCTAGGGAGTAACTAAGCAGCTCCTGTTATCACATGCTGTATTTTTTAATGTCTGTTGCATTAGAGATTATCTAGAAAGGTTGCAACTGGGGCAAATGGTCACATCAGTAATCCATATTTTAAGGTCCCTATTTCCAACATACTGATCATCATGGTGAGCTATGAAAACACTTTTGTAAGGCATTAACAATTCCTTTCTGATAATGACAACAGTCACAGAAAACAGATAAGCAAAGGAGCTATGTTTTATATTAATGCTAGGGCTAGACATCAGGCAAGCATAAGCAAGAAAAGCCAAAAGGATGACCTTCTCAGTTCAGCCTTTTGTTCCTCTGAACGGCAGATGTCATTCTGCAAGGCTGTGTTTCTGCGCTGTTTTCTTGCGTTGAGGACAGAGAGAATTGTCTTTTTTTTGGGATCATAATCTGGGACTGGTGATGGAACAAGATACTGGCCTTGAAAGCTTTGTTACAGGGCCACAGAAGTGCCTCTAACACAGGCAGGGCAGAAGATGTCAGGTTTCAAAATCAAGCAGCTCTAGCTGCCAATACTGTCTGACAATTTGAATGGGTTCCCAACCTATTTTCAGTAGGTATGAACAGTCAGAGCCTAATTCTCACAGGCCTTGCTTATTTTGGTAGTCTCACTGACATCAGCAACACTGGCCCTCCGAGCAGGATGGGGCCTCGTTTTCAATTTTTCTAGCCTGCAAGAGACAACTGAAGATGTACTGAACCAAAACGGCAAAAGGCAAGATGGCCACCAGACTAGTGTAACTTTAATGCTGTGAATGATTGGGATGAATCATGAAAAACAGCCTACGTGCCTTCAGAAAGTTGAGAGCCACAGTATTGGGTATGCAGCTTCTATAGCTCTGGTATTTTATAAGAGAGAAAAGCTGTTCATTTCCTGCTGGTCCCTCGTTCGAGAAGAGTTTTTTTTGGCATTCATCCAGCACCAATTTAAGGAGTTAGTAGCAAATACTAGGTGCAAGTCTAAATTCTACTCTCTGGTTTGTACAGTGCTACAAACATGGCAATAGGGAAACTGGACTACTGCCGTTAACAGGCAGTGTCCGCTTCTGCAGTTTGTACATAACTGATGAAACTGTGTATTTCCCAGCTATGAGGGTCAGGTGAACCAACATTGAATGCCAATGTTTCTGCTTATTACTTTGGTGCTTTTGTTCTCCTATAATTTTTTTTTTATAGTTCAGTTTAATTTGCTTTTATAACAAGAGGCACAGCTGTATTTTAAGTGTTTTCTAATGAGTTAGTCTAAGGGACACATTTCTTGACCCAATACCTCAATTTAGCATCTTTCTTGAGACAAATTTGCAATTTGGGAATGTCAGAAGATGAAGAGAGAGAGGTGCTAGCACAAAGGATTTCATCTGAACGCTTCACATTCCAGCACATTTCAGGGAGAAACTGCTAAAAGGAACTGGCTCTTCTAATACAGTCCTTATCATGAAACCACAAAGACAGCCTGGACTGAATTATTAACTTCTGTAGTGATAACATTTGCCCCATCTCTTCTATCCTCATGGATATCCTAGGAAATGGATCCTGGATGCAATACGCAATGCTAGCTGCCAATTACTGCTTCACAGACCAGCACCTAGGTGGTGGCAGGAAGCAGCAGAACCTTCTGGCATGCGGTGCTTCGAAAGGTGTCCTTCTGCAGAGATGACATCCAGGAACAGAGCGATGGCCTGCTCAGGACAGGAGGCATTAGGCATTAAAATGTCGTGGTTTAACCCCAGCC